>JASANV010001514.1:0-98407 GCA_030849715.1 Trypanosoma mega | reverse complement strand
AAAAATGCCGTCAAGGAAACAATGTATTAAATGTCGCTGCTGGCATCCATTAACAATAAGAACAGTTACTTGTACATTATCCACTCGGAAAGTATCATTGTGATGTTGCTGTGCGTGCTTCAAAAACAACGGAAATGTATGCGATTTCCGTGCTGGGTGAACGTGCCGGAATCACGTACAGGCACATCCTCAAAGCATTTCATCAGAATGGGGTATTCTTCCTCTGTTATGTGGTGTATCATCACTGAATGGCGTGATGAGAGTGGATTTTCGCATACATCGTTTCTGTCATGAAAGCGACAAATGTCTTCCGTCGCGTAAATGATATCATACCCTGACATCCCCAGCGCAACTCCCACCATAACGTCCTCATATTGAACGGCAAGTGAACGAAACGCCTTTTCGTTCTTTTTGCTGTACGGCATGCGAATGACACTCCTCAAAGGCTCATGTGACACGAGCACCATTGCTACATCACGTGAAAGTGTAGCACAAGGTCCGGTAATATAGTGCTTGCTTTTGCCAATGCCCAACCTTTTCCATACATAAGGAGACAGCGTAAATGCATGAGGCTTAATTAAAATAGCCCTCCCCCAGTAAAGTCCTTGTCTGGGTAATGAGCGCAGATCGGCGAGGTACTGCGGCACGCGAAGAAACATATCATCATCGCCCTTCGCATAGTATGAAGCACTTGGAAAGAGCATCATGACAATCTCATACCACACGAATGTTTTCCGACTCATTCCGATTTCTGCCTCCATACCCCAAAATCCAAGCTCACCAATGCGCTTACCAGTCGTTTTCATACCTTCATTGAGAGGAAGCGCCAGGATGTCGTGCCACACGTTCGCCTCGTTCCGCAGTGCGGTCGAGTACGTATAGTTCTGCGACGGGTGCCGTCCAAGAACGTACAGCACTAGCATGGAGCCAGTGTAATTGTTGGCCAGCCTCGCCACACCATTGTACTGCCAGCATGTGGTGCCTTTACACCTGTTAAAAATGCGAAGTAAATTACTATGATAGGAAATTGTAATTGTACTCGTGAAAAAAGAGAGCTTTACTTGTTCCCGAAATGTATTGCTGTCGCGTGATAAGGAGGATTACTCTATGTTTTTGTTAAGTACATAATTGTTTCTTCATACGTATGTGCTAATTATAAAGTATAACTTGATCTTGTGTTTGCCTTCGATAGTTTCAAAGCAAAGGAAAGAGAAAGAATATTTTGAAAGTTACATATGTATTTAAATTTTTGCCAAAGTTTCACATGAGTGTTCATTAATGTTTCTCTTTTACAGAAACGAAATTACATTTTACTATACGTAATAGGTTTTTAGAAAATAAAAGCGTTCATAAAATTGTTGAATAATAGAAAAAGAAAATTAAATAATGTAGAAGTGTTTTATGTATATTTTTTTTCATGAAGTTGCATGGAGCACAATGCATGCAAAAGGGAATTTTTGTGAAAGTGTTATAATACTTAGTATTTGTTTTCATCTACTTTTTCTACACAGAATACATGAAAATTTAAAAATCATAGATCCATTTTATTACCTAAATGCAAAAGCAGCTGCACCAGCCAAGGCAAGGGATATTGGAACGAGGGTGCAAGCAAAAATCAATGGGGAATACTTACTTAACCAAGGAATCGAATCATTTGAATTATCACTATTACTCTTTAAATTAATTGAAGATCCTTTTAATCCTTCCTTTAACATTTTTTTTCCATACTTTTCATAACTATTCATAGCACCACTTGGATCACTGATTTGTGACTTCTTTCTCTGAGCACGGTTCAAATTCAAGCCAGAGTTAGGTGAAGTTTTGTCAGACCTTAAATTTAAATCCGCTACTTCTTTTTGTTTTGTATACGTACCAGATTCATAGAGGCCTGATTTGTATTTTGTGCTCACATCATGGCTTAGATCTTCCGTCGATTTGTGTGCGGCTGAACTCTGGTCTACACCAGCAGACTCTGGATGTTTTGTAGCAAGTTCAGATGAAGGCGGATTTGGTGCAGAAAGTATATTTTTGTCCTCTTCTGTCTTGTCGTTCGATGTGGCGTGGTCAGAGCCTGAGGCGGAAGGTACAGCCTCATGTTGCTTTGCATGTTTACTCGATTGTGAGCTATCGGTCGATGAGGAGGAGCCGATTGTACGGACTGTCTCGACATCCGACTTTTTTTCTGTGGGAACTGCACCTTCGCTGAGTGATCCATAATGCTCTCCAACAGACTTTGATGTAAATACTTCGGATGTGGACTGCGGAACCGAATGGTTGCTTTGGACTGACTCAGACTTCACCTCGAGTTTCTCGAAACTGGAGTGCTCACCCACGATCTCATTTTTCTTTTTATCCGAATCCAAGCTATGCTCTTCAGATGCGGATGTCGTGCTCACATCATGGCTTAGAGCATCCGTCGATTTGTGTGCGGCTGAACTCTGGTCTACACCAGCAGACTCTGGATGTTTTGTAGCAAGTTCAGATGAAGGCGGATTTGGTGCAGAAAGTATATTTTTGTCCTCTTCTGTCTTGTCGTTCGATGTGGCGTGGTCAGAGCCTGAGGCGGAAGGTACAGCCTCATGTTGCTTTGCATGTTTACTCGATTGTGAGCTATCGGTCGATGAGGAGGAGCCGATTGTACGGACTGTCTCGACATCCGACTTTTTTTCTGTGGGAACTGCACCTTCGCTGAGTGATCCATAATGCTCTCCAACAGACTTTGATGTAAATACTTCGGATGTGGACTGCGGAACCGAATGGTTGCTTTGGACTGACTCAGACTTCACCTCGAGTTTCTCGAAACTGGAGTGCTCACCCACGATCTCATTTTTCTTTTTATCCGAATCCAAGCTATGCTCTTCAGATGCGGATGTCGTGCTCACATCATGGCTTAGAGCATCCGTCGATTTGTGTGCGGCTGAACTCTGGTCTACACCAGCAGACTCTGGATGTTTTGTAACAAGTTCAGATGAAGGCGGATTTGGTGCAGAAAGTATATTTTTGTTCTCTTCTGTCTTGTCGTTCGATGTGGCGTGGTCAGAGCCTGAGTCGGAAGATACAGCTTCTACACGTTTCACTTCCACTGGTACACTGTTTTGGTGGAGTACGGATTGTGTATTTGCACTACTCTTTGGATCTTTTGGAGAATTCTCCGCAGGGTCTTGAGAGCCATCTGGTTTGTCTTGATTGATGTTTGAACGCCCAATTGGTTTTTTCAAATTATGGTCCATATGAGTGCGTGTGGGTGTTGGAGCATAGTTTGCTTCCTCCTCAGGTAATAAATGCGTATTGTGAACATCTTCGGAGTGTCCAAATTCATGAGAAGGTTCCACTTCTGGAGGTGCATCCTTTGAGTCATTGGCGTCAATTTTACTTGCGTATTCCGCAATGCTTAGCTGTTTTTCAACTTCTTCTTCTATCTTCCTCACCTCGTTAGACATACGTATTACATGTTGAACTTCATTTTCCACTTTTTGTTCAGCTCCAGTTATTTGATTTTCCGCTTTAAGAGCAAGTGTTTTGTATGTAAGTTGCTTTTCTTTATCTTCTGTTTCCTTAAATTGTCTGACATATTCATTTATTCGCACGTAGATGTGTGCTGTCGCCAGCAGCATTTTCTGGGCCTCTTCATACTTGGTTAATAGCAAATTATGCTTTTCCTTTGCCGATCGAACCAAGTTTCGGGAATCCAATGCAGCTTTAGCGGCCTCCTGCGCTGCATTGGATAATGTGGTAGAGGAGGGATTACTTTTCGCTCTGGATTCCGCACCTTCCGCAAATCTCTGTGTGTGTTTTGCATACTCTTGTAACTTATCCATTGCGTTGTGTGAGGCACGAGAGGCAAATATGGCTTTTTGATAGGTGTTGTGTGCCTTTTTGTACTCCTCCAAGACTGTCTGTTGCGATTGTTTAACCTCATCAAGTAGATTCACGCTGAGAGAAAGCGCATGATATGTATATGCATAATCGCGGCCTACCAAAAGTTTTTGCATTCTCTCGTTATGCGCTGCCGTTCCAAAACTGTATATGAGTAAAATAAAAACAAAAAAGAGGGACATGGTTAACATATATGTACCGTGAAAAGACTTTACTTACGTTGATACTATACTAGAAGATAAAAAAAGAAATAAAAATAAAAATAACAATAGTATTTTTTTTTGTGGGGCAAAATTCTCTTCAATCATGTTACATTTGAAATACATTTTTTTTTCGGTGTTTGATAAAAGTAAAGGTTTCATTTTAAATTTTTTACTAAAAGAACAAATATCTCAATGAAGCGTTAAAAAAAATGAAATACGTTTTTGCTTTTAAAAACGAAAATGTATTTAAAAAACAAATTTTGACTTGAAGTTTAAAAGCATTTTTTTAAAAAAAGTATTTAATACAAAATTAAAAAAAAATATGTTTTTTTCTTCGTCTTGTTTGATTCTTTGTTCAAAGTAAATGTAAATTATTTCTGGTAAAAATGAATAATTTTAGTTACGTTTTTTTTTTGTACATACTTAGAAACACAATGAATTTAGTGTTTTCTAAAAATAATGTAATTGTTAGAGTTATCTGAAAAACGTGCGCCAGCTATGACTTTTGTCATTTTATATGTACAATGACTCTTCACAAATGAAAGTCATTTTACACATTTTTTTTGGAAATATTTCCCAATTTGTTTTTGGAATTCCACGGGATTTTTTTATCGGCTGTGATTTCCGTTGTAAAAGGCCGATTAATAGGTACATATTCATTATTTTCTAAGAAATCTACACTTTTTATCCTATTTTTGTTATTATTATTGTTATTTTGTTTTGATGTTGGAATATATTTTTTGTTCATTTTTTACATGTTACCTTAAGAAATTTAAAAAAAAGTGTAAAAGAAAGCAAAAAGAGAAATCCACATTTTCCTACTCAAAGAAAAAAAACAAGAAATGAAGTATTAAACAAATAAAGTAAGCGTTAGTAATGATCAATGATATGATACATTATATCAACCTATAGTTCATTTCCCATTTAATTTTGCTTTTCAACAACAAAAAAAAGATTTTCCTTAACGTAATAACAAGGTTATTTCCAGAAAAAAAATATTTAATGAACCATAACAAAAAATTTTTCTTACTTCCAAATTAAAAAAAAATATTAAGGAAATGGAAATCAAATGGAAAAGTTCATACATGTAGAGTCATGCACATTTAGTTATTATATTTGAAAAAGTGGGCATAAATTTGACGATTAAAAAAATTTGTCTTTCAGCCAAAATGTTAATTTTTGTTCCTTTCAAAAAGAAAAAAAAAGCACACTAACATATACACTTAAGTATATTTAACGCAATTGTTTTCCATGTTGCTTAAGAGCAGCAATCCAAAAGGATTGATGATATCCGTTGCCACACAGTTCCTTTGTGATTTCCCCTCTTCTCATCACGTTCCATCTCCGCCTCTTCACTTATTCGTAAAAAGACTTGTTCAATAGATGTCTGAGAGACATAATAATCAGAAAACCCCATTTCTTTATGATTTGACTGAATCACATCAAACGCCTTTGAAAGAGGAGTCGTCTTTGGCAATGAAAATGTCAGCCGGTTCGATCGCTGTTCCTGCAGGTTAGATCCAGGCAAGTTTTGCTTAAAAAACAACACCGCCCTTTCCACGCACTCCTCTTCCACACTGTTCAGCCGCACCGTAACCTCAAATCCATTGCCGTATTTGTTCTTCAAATGCGTCTTGTCACCGATGCAGCGCAGTGTGCCGTCCACCATGATGGCCACGCGGTGCGCCAAGGCCTCCACCTCCTCCAAGTGATGTGTCGTCAACACAACGGAACAGTTGTCCGCAACCGCTTGAATCACATTCCACAAACCACGACGCGCAACGGGATCCATACCAGCGGACGGCTCATCCATAAACACCACACGCGGCCCACCAACAAGTGAAATGGCCACACTCAGCTTGCGTCGGTTCCCTCCACTCAGTTCGGAGGATAATGTGTTTCGGTACTCTGTCAGTTCGCACATCTTTAGCAGACCTTCGACCACATCTTTGCGAAGCTCATAGAGCACCCCACGCACACCCGCGTACATGTAGAGATGCTCCTCCACAGTCAACAAGTCCAGACAGGCGTCAAATTGCGGGCAATAACCGATGCAGCGAAGTGCCATGCTACTTTCCTGTACAATGTCATGCCCACATATCGAGGCATAGCCGCTGGTTGGGAGAAATTCTTGGCAAAGAATAGAAATGGTTGTCGTTTTTCCCGCCCCGTTTGTGCCGAGAAATCCAAACACTTCACCACTGTGAATTCCAAGCGTCAGATTGCGCACAGCAACAGTGCCATTAAAGTATTTTTTTCGTAAATTTTTTAAAATAATGAGGTCATTTTGACGCTCATAGTGCTCACAAACCGATTCACGCTCTTTTTGCACATCATCCTCTTCATCTTCAATAAAATCGGGGATGGCATGTGGATTGTGAAAGAGACGCTGAAAAAACTGACGTCGTGCAGGATGATCAATAATGAGAACGAGTAGAAAAAAGATGGGAATCTCACATGCCATATAAACACATGGCCAACCCACACAATCCATATCCCATGGAGATGTCTCCTCAGGTGTACCTTTTTTTAATCGTAAGAGAGCCAAATTTTTGATACTCTCACCAATACAATAGCTTGGAACAACTCGAAAAATGGCTTGCATAATTTTGGATGCATGTTCCATACTTTCTGATGTGGAAAGAATTGCTACGGTCAAAACCAAAAGAAACCCTACAATAAAATTTGCCATCATCACAACATTTTGCGCTTTACTGTGTTCATTGAATAAAAAACTTAATACATACGCCATGGAAATACCAGATATACCGTACAAGAGAAAACAAACCACTGTAGGACCAAAGTTATCTAATCCAATGTACTCTTTTGCATTGAACACAGCAAACACAATCAAGATCAATGTAATTGTAATAACGTATGAGGAAAAATCAAATAAAAAGTTCGAAAACCAATACACTGTAAAATGTAGTCCAGAGACTTTTTGTAAGTGTAAGGCTTTACATTCACGCTCCCTAACTATCCACGTGACAAATGTTGCTGGAATAAAGGTAAATGGAATCATTATAATTATAGAAACAATAACAGCAGTGATATCGGAATCAACTTTAGTTTCGAAATCACTCTTTGGAAGCGGATGTGCACGAAAGATATATTGGCTTGCTGCATCTTTGGCTTGCACGATTCCTTTATAAAAGGTTGAAACACCAATAGGAGGCTCATGCAAAGAAGACGTATTATAAAAGATGACGTCTTTGTATCCATAATTTGTATTCATACCGCAAAAAAACCCACCATACCGATTGTTTCCATGACTGAAATATGTAGATAACAATTCTTTAGACATTTCTTCTGCTTGGGAAACTGTGTCAAATGGAGTTATTTGAGAATTTTTTGAAAGCTTTACAGACGAAGGAAAAACGCGGCTACATTTTGCATATGCGATATCAACACTGGATGGATAGGAATTACTATCAAGATCTATACTTGATGGATTACTAAACCTGTGTAGCGTCAATAACATCCCAAGAGTCACACAAATAACGGGAAGAAGCATCTGAAAGAATTGTATACGATAATCACGTGTGGCACTCCGAAGACGTTTGGTCATCATGGATTTAAATTGTGAGTTCATAATAGCGCATTCTCTTTGTAGCACATCAACATTCCAAACGGAGGCATAAAGGTTTCTCGTCTCCTCATCTCTTTGATTCTCTTCAAATTTACTATCTGTATGTTCTTCGGCTATACGTAAGAATATCTCTTCCAGCGTTGTGGCAGACATGGAATACCCATTTACACCAACACGATCTCCATGTTCTTCAATATCTAATAACAGTTTAGAAAAGTGATCCCGCTCATTCATGGGTAGTCGTAGAGCCATTTCACCAGTTCCAGTTCCAATCGCATCAGCTGACTTTACATGTGATTTCACAAGTGACAATATCGCCTCTCTATCCACATGTGGAACCACAGACATGGTTAAAACATATCCCGCACCAAGTTTTGACTTGAGAAACATATTGCTTCCAGCGCACTGCAGTCGGCCACGACTCATAATGGCCACCTGACTCCCCAATAAGTCTGCTTCGTCCATGTAGTGCGTTGTTAATAATATAGTATGACGCTTTGATATACGTTTGAGTAAATCCCATATGTACCGTCGTGCGCTTACATCCATACCAGCAGTTGGTTCGTCAAGAAAAATCAAACGGCTCTGGCCTACAAAGGCAATGGCCATGGATAACTTCCGCTTCTGTCCACCAGAAAGTTCCTTGGAACGGTCGTGTTCTTTTTCCTTTAAATCCACAGCACAAATGAGCCAATCCACAATGGACTTTCTGTCAATATTTTCAATACCTTTGATTGATGCGTAGTATTCCAAATGTTCACGACATGTGAGGTCGGGCCATAATATGTTATGTTGTGGACAAAAACCAATTTCCTGTCGCACCTTTGAGAGTTGTTTTCGAACAGAGAGACCATACACGTAGCAGTCACCATCATCAGGTTCAATCATACCAGTTATTAAATTCATCGTCGTCGTCTTACCAGCTCCATTGTGTCCGAGAAGAGCAGATATCTCCCCTTCTCGAAGCTGCCAATAAAGATTATTAACAGCAACAAATGTCTTTTTTCCTTGACGATACTTTTTGCGTAGTCCCCTAATTTGAACCGAATATTCATTCAAATTCTCTACTTCTTCAAATACACCATCGGAGGCGCGACCATCCTCATTATTGTTTTCTGTACTTCGATTGCAAAAAAAATACCGAATTGGATCAATGATAAAAAAAAAGGGGTTTCGTGTTGTTCCCCATGTTTTTGGAACAACCGCATTGAGGTACATCATCAGCATAAAATATAAAAAAATGTCCAAAAACATAGCTAACAAGATGACTCCCATACTTTGACTGCTTTTAAAGTGAAGTATTTCAGATATTTTCACTCCTCCCTTAATTTCCTTTTCAAAAATAACATTCACACCTGACAAGAATGTACTCGGCGAGAATACAAAGAAAATTATTCGTACAATTTCAGAAGAATCACTCAATGAAAACGATGGAATTGTACAGGCAAAGAATATAATTGGTGCAATAAATCCAGCCAGCTTTGCTTTGCTGAAAAAGGCAGCAATCATAGCAGATAGCGCAATTATAGATAACGAAAAGATAAATAAAAGTAAAAATAATGCGACACAACTTGTCTGCTTCAAGTATGACGCCTTCATTAAACTAGTAATAATAAGAGATACCAAAGCATACTCAAATGAATGTAAGAAAAAGAATGATGCATATATGACACTTTCTTTTAAGCCCATAATAAGAATAGCTTCATATATACGTAATTCTTTTTCAATCACTATTATTCGTGTAAGTTGAGATACAGTGTAAAGAAATCCCATCACAACCATGATGGATACCATATATTTTCCAGTAATTAAAAAATTGTTTAGTTCATAGCTTGCTGTAGACATAGGTACGAAAAGAAAATCATCATTAACAGAATCTATTCTTTTCACATTCTTCACATAGTAAGCAGAAGTCATATTCTGAAGTGTTACAAATCCGGAGCTTATGTACCTTTCCGCACCTTTTCCCAACCCTCCAGCATAATCAGGAACTAGAATGGATTCTGAGTCTGGAATCATAGATCTGTTCGTTCGAATGGTGACATCAAGTTTTTCAGATGTCATCTCATTAACTTGTATAATAGCCCATATTTCATTAATTCCCTTGGAGGTTTGCTTGACAATAGATTCCATTTCAGGGATGTCGTATGTGCCGCCGTACACCAACTTAAAATATTTTGTCGTGGATTCAAAATACTTAACAAGAGATTCTGTGGCAGAATTTTTTGGTGTGAAGTAAAGCTTTGATCCACATAGCACATTTCGTTCACAGTCTTCACCCGTAAGTAAAACTCGTGAAATCGCAATTTCATCAAATGTTGGCATAAAAGCTGCACTACCAACAAGGAATGTATTAAAATTTTCCATAAATGGAACCAATAAAGGATTGTAGCAAATTTCATAAGATAATCCATATGGTTTTGAGCAATACAGGGATGAGGTAACAGAATCATTACACAGTGGTACTTCCGTCACATAAATCCCACTGGAAGGATCGTAGCAAATCGTTGACATTAAATCTTTTTTAACGCCTTCCATAGACTCTGTAGTGGTCATATTCATAAAATCTTCTTGCAGGAATGTTTTCAGTTCAGTCACAGACCAGATTAGTACTGTAAATAAAACAAACATAATTGGCATTGCAAACCCACAGCATGTTGAACACATAGAACGCCTCTTGTGAGTCGCGAGTCGTCTCATGGTGGAACATGTTTGAATGAAGCATTCACTGACACAATGTGGCCTTTCTCTGTCTCTTATAAATACCGAATTGTAATCATCTTCATTTCCAAGCGGATTAATTGGACTTCGATGCCGCATTTGCTCACCGGGAAATGAAGGCTTATTGTCGCCTAAAGAAGAATAGGCATTGTTTACCTCATTTCCTTTAGAGTCTTCCGAGAGAGCAGTATGTTGAACGGAAGGGGTTTGATTTTGCAAATCCATTTCATGTTTTCCAGAGGAATCTGATTTGCTCTGTAGCATCTTTTTAAACTTATTTTTCTTTAAAAAGGTAAAAACGACTTTTTAGAAAATATTTTTTAAAAAATGTTTTTTTTTGTTGTTTGTTTGCGAAGAAAAATCTTGTTCTTACTTTAAAGAAAAACTTTTTTCTAAAATTAATTCAACATGAAGAGAATAGAAAGTAAAAGAAAATGTAATAAAAAAATAATTCAGCATAAGAAAAAAAGCAAACTAAAAAAAAAAAGAGGATATTCGTTCTATATAAAGCAATATAATAGTCAAAAATATTTTTCGTTTCACTTTAATCAATTTATTTCATTTTTTCATCATCAACTTTGCAACAAGGCAAATTATCCGAATGAATTTCAGAATTACAGAAACTAGAGGATTTCTTTACTTTATTCGAACAACAAACATTTTCACTTAAATTTCTTTTTCCAAAGTGTGTCACATTACATCATTATAATAGCAAAGTAAAAGATAAGAAAAAAGATTAAACAAAGTGGAGTGAGAGCATTTAGTGGTAACAAAACAATGCAAAAAAAAAGCCTTTTTATATAGGGATCATCCTACTAATGCAAATAATAGTCTCAATATATTCTACAGCAATAATTAAACTTAGCGTGCAGCTCCCTTTTTTTTATCATTACTATTTCTCAGCTAATGAAACCAATCAACAAACAAAAAAACATAAAGTTTCCATTCAAAGAAAATACTCTATTATTTTTTCACCTTTTTTTTCCATTTCTTTTTTTCCTTTCCTCATAAAAATTCATCGTGTAATGTAGGTGTATATCAAATAAATGCAAGCAAAAGAAAAAAAAATGTTATCTTTTTTTTTCCCCAAGTAATAATAATAAAACAATGTTTTAACAAAAGAGACGCACATAAAACTAAATATTATTTAGGTGCAACAAAGCTTACAATTTGTCCATTTCTATCTTTTTTTATTAAGCGAAAAACAAAAAAGAGTGTTTTATAAGTGCAAAAGTTTTTTGAAGCGAAAGAAGAAAACTTTTTGTTTCAACGAAACGATTTCAAGTATGATGTGAAAATACATCACAAACGCAATCAAAGCATATTTATCACTTAAATTAGATTTCCAACGTCATAGATAGTGCAAAGCAAAAAATCCTTTCTAGTATTATTGTAAAATGCAAAAAAAAATTCATTAGCATATTCTAAATAGATTTCTTGTTCTTTGTCCATTCTTTTTTATCTAGAGTTCTTTCTTATAAACTATTCATTCAAAAAATTCCGTGTTATAGGAGATCCTTTCACTAAGTGGAATAATAATGATAGAACTTGGAAATGACGATTCACATATCTCTTCTCGAGAATTATTTGTTATACTACAATTTTTGGTTCCCTTGAATTTTTCAAACATTGCACACACTTCCGCTGAGAGTAAATTTGCCATTTTATAGCAATAACCGCTACCAGACTGCGAATAGGGTCGTTGAGGAGTTATCACATGCCATTGTCGACAAAGTGTCTCCAGCATTTTTGTTCGCTTTGAAAGAGGAAATGCCATAAATAAAACCTCTATTGCCTTTGTTAGAACATCCACAGAGCAGTCAAGCACATCTGGAAATGAGTAAATGGATGATTCCGTTTCATACACCGTTTCTTCCATTACTTCTCGATCAAGTCTTAGCTCCGCAAACTGCCGTCCAGAAACGGAATTCATTTGGTACATGACAACGGGATCCGGTACACCACGAAGAGTAACTAAACCTAGTTTACTAACATTAATCTCACTACGCTCCTCTCTCGAAAGCGACAGATATGTTGATTCCGTTAGTAGAATTTGTCCTCCATTTGCTACACTTTCTGTACGTGCAGCTGTGTTTGATGTTGCACCGTAATAGTCATAACCTTTTGTTACCTCATCATAGCGAATATCGGATAAACCAGTATGTACACCAACACGTACGCGAAGCCCATTCCAAGATATTCTGTAAACAGAATCATCTAATAAAGCGCTAGGTGGTGTATACTCATTATTATCATTTGCTCTTCGCTGTTCAAACTCACGGTATGCCTCATCTATTAAACTTGTCTTCCAGTTAAAATTCAGGAACTCGCGTTGTATCTCACCCACAAGCTGAACAGCGGAGAAAGGACTTTTGCATGCAACCATGAATGAATCACCGACTGTTTTTACCTCATAACATTTATACTTGGCGATTAGTTTGCGTATGAGATTGTGGTGTGCCGAAAGGGCATCTGGCATTATATCAGAGCACGAAGCCCATAACTCTGTGCTACTTTCTATATCTGTAAATACAAGTGTTACAGGTTGTTCCATATCTCGGGGGGCATTTTTGTTATTACGTTTGTTGAAAGTTTTGTTCAGTATCAAAAACACACATATTAAGCACACAAGAGATATCACAGTAACAATACTAGTGATGATAATAATATTTTCCCTATCTTTGCCTTTCTCAGATGCGAGCTCTGTGTATATCATAGATGGTGTAAATGGAGGATGTAATTCCTCTATTTCTGGGTTCAACACCCTTTGTATAGACCATACAGAAATAGATGTGGCTCCATAATTAGCGAAACAAGATGGAGTATTCATATTTCTACCTGTTAAGCAATCTGTTTCTTTACTATCAACAAAAGGCCCATAAACAAAGTCATCTGAGGATAGAACAACACGAGAATACACAGCATCTGTTAAAAGTGTTCCATTAACTTTATTCATAGTGTCTGTAACGGATTTAACTGCTCGAGATGAGCAAAACGACCAAAACGCCAGAGGTGTCCAATTTTTAATATCTGGAACAAGCGTCTGAAATACTTTTACACTGGGAGAAGTACTATTTTTTTCTCTCCAATGTGGCATATTTGTTGCGAATACAATACGCTTTGCAAGATGCTCTTTACTGAATCGGCTGATAAAAAAAGGAAACAGTAAACTAAACTCGGAAAATGTTACATAAATGTGCGCATTCTTATTGTTGCTCATGTAATCTTCAATAAAAGGTAAGTCATCTTTATTGATACCTAGAAGAAACATGTCTCCATCTTCTAGAAGTGTACCATTGAATGATTCTGATTCTCCTAATGCACGATATGAGGAGAGTGATAAACCAAAGGTCACAAGAGATTTTCGAATTACATCTGATATTTTCTTACCATTTGGACTACGTATGATAGCATAAATTTTAGCCCCATTTACACGTATCTTTCCAAGATACCGTGCCAAGACATAAATTTGCTGTTCTATAGTCGGTGATAGATAAATAACATTCTTCATTCTAGGTGTTAGACGTGGATGAATAAATATAGGGTCAATAAATGAAATATTAGGTACTTTAATCATGGAATCAGTAACAATTCCCATAGCTAAATCTGTAATATAGTTTTTCATCTCTTTAGAAAGAGCATCACCAGCGTCTTCCAAACGTGAGCGTAGCAAACGTACTCTTGAAACATGTTTTTGTAAGTTAGTATGTGGCAATGCGGCATTTCCGCCAACACTTATTTCCATAATGGCGTACAAAGTTATAGGATTGTCAAGGGCCATTAATGTAATAACATTTGTTGGGGTATAAATTTGATGTGAGGTTGCATAACATGTATACAGAGGGTATGCAAACTCTCCTTCTGGCTCCACACGCATTGAAAAATTTTTGTAAAGACGTTTAACGGATACTGTTCTTCCCCCTTGATTACACAAACACGCAGCACCTTGTGAAGCCAATCGCTCTGCGCACATTCCGCCAAAATCTCCAACCACAACATCATCCACTCTGTAGCGTCGTTGGTTAAACAAGGAATCCTTGAATGCTTTTCTACTCTTGAACCACTCACGTGATGCAAAAATTTGATGAAGAATTTCTCCGACAAGCCATCCAGAAACCATCATTTCCCCTGCACTATCATCTTTTAGAAAGTATTCCGTATCTTTATATATGTTTTCTTCACCCCTTGCAAGGTAGCTCTTCATAACCGCCCTAAATCGATTTATTGCATCATACCGTGTGTCTGTGGGAAGTGGATTCCTCCCAGTTAGGATTAATTGGCCATCCATAAATTGAGCCCCTTCATTTACAGCACTTTTCCAGCTATAAACTATAGCGTCTTGAAGATCATGTGGGGCTAAAATGTATGTTTTTCGTGTTCTTTCATCTTTTAATACTTGTTTAACGAATGCGCTGGTTGTTTCTGTTGGAATGCCTAATATAATTACAGCCTGCGGCATAGTTGACGCAAAATCTTCCCAAGTATTCTTGAACTCATATTGAATTTCTTTCCAATCACCTTTCCCAGTTAATGAAAAAGTTCCACATATGTCATAACCCATTTGTGATAAAATATTCACGGCAGCCTCATATTCCTGCCGACCGTGTCTTAAATCTTTGAGGTACATCAAGCCTAAACGACGCACGCGCAGCGTAGAAACAGCAAATCGAACAAGCGTGTAAACTTCCGCCATTGTCCCACTATTTAAAAAATAAAAGTGCTCTTCCCAATGTCGCACAAGAGAAGAACCGCTCAATGGTGCCAAAGCAACCAAGCCCAATTTTTTTAGTGCAGGTAATGCGTTTAAAAGCTCCACATCTCCTACAGGCCCAAGAACAGCCATCAGATCTTGATTTTTCATTTCCGCATCAACAATGGCAGTTTGTGTATCATACATGTATTTTGCAGAGTCGGTGCTAATTATTTCAAGACGCACATCACCTGCAACGGTGAAGTTTCGAGACCAAAGGGAAGCCTTTAAACCCTCCTTGTATGCAATTGTTGAGTTCAAAAAGTTTGTTTCATTTGTGTGCACCATATCAAGTATCTTTATTGCCGTATTTTGTGAATAGACGGTGGCGCCAAACGTAAAAACACTTAGCATAATCCACAACTTTACAACATGAAAAGTAAGGATGCAGCGTGAACTGTATAAACACTTAAATGCGTACGGACAATGGGGCATTGCCATTAAAAAAAAATGTAGCAACAAAGATGGGAGTGAGACACTAAAATATGTGCCTACTGCAATAAAAAAAAAAAACAAGAAAAAAAAACGAAAAGTCAAACAAAAACAATTATTAAGAGTTACGCTAAAAAAACCATCGGCAAAAGAAAGATTCGATCTTAAGAAATACTGTTTCACAACCTGTTGCAAAAAGAAATAAAAAATAAAATAAAAAATACTGACGCATATTTGATTTCAACACATTTTACTGTGTCAAACAAAGTATGTCCCTTGTTATGCCTAATGGAAAACACTTTTAATTGTAAATAGATTAAACCGACGCAAAAACACCTCAAAGACGTATGGTTAACTATTCATCATATAGGCGAAACATTGCTTATTTATTGCCAAACATAAACGAATTAGACCTAAATACCCCAAAAATTAGAAAGATTTCCTTTTTTTTTTTAAGGACAAAATGTTTTCATATTGGTTATGCATATTATGTAAACAGAATCATCTAATAAAGCGCTAGGTGGTGTATACTCATTATTATCATTTGCTCTTCGCTGTTCAAACTCACGGTATGCCTCATCTATTAAACTTGTCTTCCAGTTAAAATTCAGGAACTCGCGTTGTATCTCACCCACAAGCTGAACAGCGGAGAAAGGACTTTTGCATGCAACCATGAATGAATCACCGACTGTTTTTACCTCATAACATTTATACTTGGCGATTAGTTTGCGTGTGAGATTGTGGTGTGCCGAAAGGGCATCTGGCATTATATCAGAGCGCGAAGCCTGTCAACCCGATCATCAAACAAAAAAAAAAAAAAGAGCAAGAAATAAACATAAAAGCTCTTTAAGTAATACTTAAAGAGCTTTACACTTTTAAATAAAGCCACTATTAATGGAAAATACTCATGAATGTTGGTGGTGGCTTTTGCGTCCTAAACTATGCTCTTTAATTAGAAATGCTTTATTGGATAAACAAAGCTTACGAAGGAAGAAAGTTAAAACTTAAATATATAAAACATTAGCATGTCAACTACCATCAACTGTAGATGAGATTTTTACATTACATTACGGAGACTGCAAAAAACATCAAAGTAAATGTTATGTCAAATTACTGTTTAAAATTTTAGAAAAATATCATATCAAAAAATTCGGCCTCATAAAGCTATGATGCTCGTTAACCAAAAAAAACAAATGACAAAAAAAAAGGAAATTATCAATGCAAGTTTTTTTCTTTTTTGGAGTGTATTATCACAATTTTCATGTAGAATTGTTCTTTTTTAAAAATAAGAATGCAAAACAAAAAAATCACTCAACGCAAATTAAATCTGAGTATTCGAATGGGCTTCTCAAAAACTATTAGAAAACTTTTTAAAAAGAATGTTAGTATCGAGCACATTTTTCATCTGCTTGAACCCCTTTTCCATCAATCTGCATCTACAAACATTACATAGAAAATTGTAGGAAGCAGTTGTATTTAGCAATGGAACACAATGAGCAGAATGTATTAGTAGTTAATTGATATTTCTTTTAGAAGTAGAGTGAAAGATACTATGTTTTTTCAAAGTATTCTGGTGCAGATGTTTTAGAGCTCTCTGTTTCATACAGTGACGAGCTATACATTTCTTTTTCACCCAATATCTCTGACAGGCGCGTAGATATTTTTTTATTTTCTTTCAACAGAAAAGCATTTACAGACAACAAGTGATTCTCACGCTTTTTTCTCTTCTCCTGCTCTAGAGAAGTTTTAAGATGATAAAGCTCTACATCGTGTCTACACTCTTCACGATCTGCTTCAGCTCTTTGGCACTTCTGCACCTCTTCATTGTACCTCACACGCAAGTCAGTCATCGAACTAATAAGAAGTTCATGATATCGTCTTTGAAGAAGCTCTTCGTCATCGATGCGTCCACAAATGCAACATGGATCATCCGGAGATGATGGTCCTTTTAGGGGAATATCAACAGGCGACGTAATAACGACACTATCTGACAATGATTTCATACACGATGCAATACTTTTAAGTAAACATGTACACTCACAAATAACATGCACAACATCCACCATTTCTACAGCACAGTTATCCAGCATAACATGATTCAAACCAAACATTTCTTGAATATCCAATGTCTCATTAAACAAAGCGTTAACCTCGTCCGGAGTACAGTCTGTCGCATTCATTTCAACAAGATCCCTTTCCATAAGATAGCGAATTTGAAGATTTTCCACAACACTTTTTGACTCCGTCGAATTTACACTCGTCTCACTCATATCGCACAAAGAGTCACCGCTTCTTTTCCATCCTTCCTTACTCAAACACGAATCGGAAGCCAACTCACCAGGAGTCCCAAATTTTACTTTCTTCTTCGTCTTCGCATCACCTGTGATGTGTGCATGAAGTGCAATCCAGCGATCGAATACGTCAAACACGCGACGGCGGTGGATGTTTACCCGCTCCGCCTTCCCTACCCGTTGCGCAACAGCTGCGAGACGTGTGGCGGCTATATTGGACGACGCAATAGGGGACGGGAGGGTGACGTGATTATAGAGTGGGCGACACAAAACGTCGGCGGATGCCATAGCCGTGGACATGGCGGCGAGCAGTCGGTAGGACTCTTCATACAACTCGCGCATTGCACTCTGCTTCTGCGCTGCGTCCGACCAGTCCTCAACAGCTACAGGGGGCGTTATATTTTCTTGATTTGTGCATTGTTGATTTCCCTTCACTGCATCCCGCTGCTGCTTATCTCGCGCAGAAATGGACAGCTCCTCTTCTTTGAGAAGACGATGAAACTGCTCTTCCGGTGATCGCTGAGAGAAGCACGCGTCACTGGACACGAGACGCGCAACCCTCGCTTCGTACTCCTCTGCGTGCGTGCGGAGGCGCGTGTTTACTTGGCGCAATTCCCCTATCTCATCGGCGAGCTGTTGTGCCTCTTTGCGCAGCGCGTGGAGCTCCATTCGGTCTTGTGCGGCGGCGTCCGCTAGCCTGCGCGTGGCGGTCGCATCGCGGCGTGCGGTGTTCCTGCAGTGATGGATGACGCGGACGCAGCTTGCGGCAACATCGCGCGCCACAAGGCGCAGCGTGTCGAGTATGGCGCCGCGCTCCGCACACGTAGCGGACGCCTGCCGTGCCGTCTGCGCGAGGCCGGCGTCGACCACCCCCGCCACGTGCTGCACGGCCGCCGCGCCGCGCTCCGCATCGTCCTCCCCCGGGCGGGGCGGCGCGCCGGCAGCGCCACGTACGGCCGTGGGGAAACCGCGTGCCCCGTCCGCCAGCGCCGCCAGCGCCCCGGGCGGCTCCCGCAGCGCGCGGTCAATGGCCTCGGCGAGGAGATACACCGCCGCGCGTGAGGCGCTCCCCCCTGACGGCCGCTCCGCCCGCTCGCGCCGCGCCGACAGCACCGCGTCCAACGCAGAGAACGCCGGCGGCGTCTCGGCCGAGCGCGATGCGCGCGCGCCATCGAGAAGCCACGCAATGACTGCCCGGTCGCGCGCGTCGTACACAACGCGGCCGCGCGGCACAGACGGCGCCACAATGTCATCCACACGGTCCTCCGAGAAGAGGTGTGATGCGCTTTGCTTGTCTGGTGATTTGGGTCGCGCCGACGGCTCCATTGTTTGTGGAGTGTGGGCCGTATTGTTTGGTTGCGTGGCAAGCGCCTTTATACGAGATCCGGTTTCGGTTTCATGTGTTAGTTTAGGTGCTTCTGACTGAACGCTATCGTATGGCGTATCGTGGTCGATTTGCGAAACGTGTGGCGGTTCGAGCAGCGCAACATCTGCACGTAGGCGCTGAAGTCTCTCGTTTTTTTCGCTGTGGTAATCTGCACTGCCTTCTTTGCCTCTGGAGCGTGCGTACATCCGGGCCCGCAATTGACGTCGTCGAATGAGTTCACCAGCAATTGTGGACCCTGTGTGAAGTAACGACTGTAATGTGTCTGGCGTGACGCTGCTGTTGCACGCCGCCTCTGTAACTAGGCTATGTCGCTGTGGTTGCTCTGGAGATGCATTGAACACGTGTGGAGTAGGGGGTTTGTTGGTTGCACTTGGTGCTGTCTGGGGCCGAGGCATATTGGAGGGGGAGTGAAGGTGTCGAAGCAGCATTCCCGCCGTTTCCTCTTGTAGAGCTGCCACGCGCGTGACGAGACCATCTGTGCTTACAGGAACAGCAGCTGCACATGAGATGCGCGCCATCTTACATTCATAGCGAACCATCCACTCATCGGGTGATGACTTAAACTTTGTGAGCGGAGCAGGTGCAATGGAAATGGTGTTTTTGCGACGCCTCGCGGCATCCGGGGTGTTCAGTGTGTGTGATGTAGCAAGGTCATCATGTTCCGTTACGAAATGTATAGACCGGTAATCATTAAGTTGCATAGATTAAAAACTGGGAAATTATCTATTTACCTATATATTTCTCTGGTTGGATAAAGAGTAAACAATTAGGAATGCAAGTAAATAGATGTGTCAGTGTATTTTCAAAGTTTTTTTGAATTCATTTTTAAATGATACAACCACTTCCTGGCCAAAACGAGCAATACAAAAAGACGTTGACATCATAAATACACTTTTGCTTTCCTATGCCGAACTCAATTCGCAACAGATGATGATATTAAAACAACATCATAGTGTATGCAATAGAAGACATTTAAGCAAAGCTGTGTAATTATTAGCGTACCTTCAACAACAACAACGAAAAAAAACCCAATAAAGAGGCTCTAAAATATTTTAACAGCAAATTTAAGTGAGTCAATGGAGCACAAAATTTTTTTACGTTGCATATTTCATCTTCGAAAGCCAGACAGAAAAACAAGTTAACTCTGTAAGATCAGACTCCTTGCACATACAAGCATAGAATCAGCTGTATCGATTCACACAAGAGCAACATATAATGTACGTCATTGCGTACAAAAGATGAATTATTTTGCACACAGACACACACAGAAAAAATGTGTCACGCAGCAATGAAATCAGGTGACAAATTACAAGAGCTAGTTAAGGTAAAAAGAAAGTGAGAGTAAAAAATGTGAATCTTCCACGCACAGAAAAGTGCACACCAACAAGGACAGAAAATGTGTAAGATGCCACTTTTTTTTTAAAAAAGGAAAAATTCTTGTGTTGCAATACCACAACATAACAAAGAAATACACGTATATATAAATATATATATATATATATATATATTGTTTCTTTGCACAAAAGTCTTTCTAAAACGTTGAGTCAACGGATGAAAACTTTTCATTAAAAGAAAAAAAATGTTAATCATCAGCATACAAGCAAAAAAAAAACAAAAAAAACAATGCAACAGAATATTTTGCGTTTACCACGTTGAACACTGTCTCCAGAGAGAAAAATGAGAATTCAGCAAAAAACACCAAGAAAAATGTGTTAGTCTTTCCAGAGAATTAAATATATAATCCAAAAAAAGATATGCATGCGAAAAAACGAAAAATTATTTATTTATTTATTTTACTGGTGGAAACCACCACTTTCCACCTGATCACAGTGATGCATGAAGCAGCAATGCCCTTTTTCTCACATGTAAGGCATAATACTTCCTTTATCAGCCCACCTCACTTCAAAAAGGTCACTTAATACATCTGGTGTCAAAAAAAAAAAAGTAAAACCAAACGCGGTAAGGCATTGAAAATCAAACCAAATGGTTAATTGAACTTATACGCACGCCTTCCAGACTAATTCGAGGGTGGGAAACGTGTTGCTCTGTCAGCGCTTTTCGGTGGGGAGGTGTTAGAGCTCGAGTAGTTGAGCGAAACGCCACCCGAGGCAGCACGATCCGTCGTGTTCGTCATATCAGAAAAAACACGGAGAGTAAGTTGGCGGTTTTCCTCCATTAGTTGAGCGTGAGTCCGCAATAACTTCTGTTCCCGTGCTAGGCGATCCGCCATCTGCTTCTTACTGTCACGCCAACGGCGCTGTAGCTGTCGGCGGCCCTCCTCACGCTCTGATTCTGCGCGTTGACTGGCACGCAACGCTAACTTATAGCGCGCTTCAATGCCCAACACCACATCTTCCACCCGCTCAAACCTCCGCTGCGTTTCCAGAACCCTCACATCACACCGTCCGCACAGCACGCACGGATTCTCAGGCTCTTTTGGCGGCAGCAGTGGACCGCGTATAACCCTCTGCATCATTCCACACTCTCGCAGCGTACGCATGCGCAGAACAAAATGCTGAAGAACCTCCGCCACTTCGTGCAACAAGTGACTCATATTGTGCATCTGCATAACGGGCTCCGACCGAGGCGGCCACGCGTCCTGAATGTAGTCTGATATATCCACACCAGGCTTAAGCAACGCATTAACCTCGTCTGGAGTGCAGTCTGTCGCATTCATACTGCGCAGATCCTCTTCGGTAACGTAACGCACAGACTTACATAATACACGCTGCTTCGGCGCACAATAAATGCGAGGTTCGTTCCCTGCGGAAGACATGGTGCAATGGCTGCGTTGCGACACCTCTCCGCTGCAAACCGTCGTCTCATCACACGTATTAGCAGTCACAGACATTTCTTTTCTTTTCGTCTTCGCATCACTTGCGCTGTGTGCATGAAGTGCAATCCAGCGATCGAATACGTCAAACACGCGACGGCGGTGGATGTTTACCCGCTCCGCCTTCCCTACCCGTTGCGCAACAGCTGCGAGACGTGTGGCGGCTATATTGGACGACGCAATAGGGGACGGGAGGGTGACGTGATTATAGAGTGGGCGACACAAAACGTCGGCGGATGCCATAGCCGTGGACATGGCGGCGAGCAGTCGGTAGGACTCTTCATACAACTCGCGCATTGCACTCTGCTTCTGCGCTGCGTCCGACCAGTCCTCAACAGCTACAGGGGGCGTTATATTTTCTTGATTTGTGCATTGTTGATTTCCCTTCACTGCATCCCGCTGCTGCTTATCTCGCGCAGAAATGGACAGCTCCTCTTCTTTGAGAAGACGATGAAACTGCTCTTCCGGTGATCGCTGAGAGAAGCACGCGTCACTGGACACGAGACGCGCAACCCTCGCTTCGTACTCCTCTGCGTGCGTGCGGAGGCGCGTGTTTACTTGGCGCAATTCCCCTATCTCATCGGCGAGCTGTTGTGCCTCTTTGCGCAGCGCGTGGAGCTCCATTCGGTCTTGTGCGGCGGCGTCCGCTAGCCTGCGCGTGGCGGTCGCATCGCGGCGTGCGGTGTTCCTGCAGTGATGGATGACGCGGACGCAGCTTGCGGCAACATCGCGCGCCACAAGGCGCAGCGTGTCGAGTATGGCGCCGCGCTCCGCACACGTAGCGGACGCCTGCCGTGCCGTCTGCGCGAGGCCGGCGTCGACCACCCCCGCCACGTGCTGCACGGCCGCCGCGCCGCGCTCCGCATCGTCCTCCCCCGGGCGGGGCGGCGCGCCGGCAGCGCCACGTACGGCCGTGGGGAAACCGCGTGCCCCGTCCGCCAGCGCCGCCAGCGCCCCGGGCGGCTCCCGCAGCGCGCGGTCAATGGCCTCGGCGAGGAGATACACCGCCGCGCGTGAGGCGCTCCCCCCTGACGGCCGCTCCGCCCGCTCGCGCCGCGCCGACAGCACCGCGTCCAACGCAGAGAACGCCGGCGGCGTCTCGGCCGAGCGCGATGCGCGCGCGCCATCGAGAAGCCACGCAATGACTGCCCGGTCGCGCGCGTCGTACACAACGCGGCCGCGCGGCACAGACGGCGCCACAATGTCATCCACACGGTCCTCCGAGAAGAGGTGTGATGCGCTTTGCTTGTCTGGTGATTTGGGTGTTAGACGATTTTCCATTTTCCGAGTAAAACTTTGTGTAACCGGTATTAGTTGACATCCTGCTTCATCAAGTTGAGCTCGGGGACGGTCGCGCATTTTTGCCTGCAATATACGATTTACAAATGGGGGATTCATATGTTCGATGTATTGTTGTAACTTTCTTGTCGTAATTGCTGATTGTGGAAGCTGTTGTTGTTGGATGGCTTGGGATGTTGTACTTTTAGCCATTTCTTGGCGCCGCGAAAGAATTGTTTGTGCATTGATACACCCTTTGTGCAGCTTATCATGTATTTCTTCAGGGCCAATCTGCCTATGGTACTGGCCGGAGTTTGTTGTCGTAATTGTTACACGAGGAAGTCTTCTGTCGTAGGCAGATTTGTAACGTTCCGTTATAGGAGGCATGCTTAATGGCGATGTGAGGTGACGTGTGAGAATTCCTGCGGTTTCTTGCTGCAATTTTGCGAGAGAAGTTTCACAATCCCGCTTTTTTTCATTCGGAACAAATCTGGTATGGGTGTGCCGCGAAGGGAACCGCAATTGAAGGCGGCGAAGAATGGGATCAGCAGCCGACTTGTGGTGCTGCTTCTCATCGTTTACCGGAATTTTCTCTTCTGTGTTGTTTGAAGTGTTTTTTTCCGTACAAGATAAGTAACGGGGAAACAAAACCGATCCTCTGGGGAATTGGGGAAGTTGATGTTGATCTGAAGATACGGTCTCTTCACTGTGTAAGTCAGTATACCTGCGCAATACGTGAGGGCCCAAACTCATCTGTAAATATATTTTTCTTCCTTTCGGCGCAATTTTTTACTACAAAGAAAAGAGAAAAAAGAAGAAAAAATGTAATATATGTATATATATTTATAAAAGGTACACCACCTGTGGTTCGAACCACAACCCAGCACATGTGTATATAGCGACTAGATCAAACTCACGCGGCGCGCTGATTGAATCATGGGAGTGTGGGACCGTGCTCCCATTACTTCCCGCAAACGGAGGGCACACGGTCACACGGGAAAAAGGAAAACGATCATTCAGAAATGGCGAGCTCTTTTTTTTTTTTTTTTTTGCTATGCGCGTCGTACTGTATCACCTTCGGCTATAGTTGTTATCTCTTTTTTTTTTTTTGTGTGTGTGGCCTATGGGTGGCCTTACTAGAGGTAAAGACAAATGGCAAGAGAAAAAAAGAACAAATAAACAAAAATGTCAGAAAGCAACATAACAATTTGCACATGCAATAACGGAGGTGTCGCAGGAAATCGTAACTGCCTGTGCTGTTGAAAAGGGGAACAAATAACGAAAAAAAATAACATATATATAAAAGATGGTTAAGTGACCTCAATTTCCTTGCGGTTCACATAGATGTGTGGGTGAGGAGTTTGTCTTTGTTCCCAAAAATGTTAAAAGTGTGATAGAAAAACACACACACACACAAAAAAAAAAAAAGACGCCCAAAGGTTTTTTTTCTTTTTCTTTTAAAGTAATTTGATGCGAAAAACAACAGTAACAACACGTGAAATACGCAACGTTTTTATTATTCGAAAAGAAAAAAAGCACTACTAGGAGTGAAGTAAGACGCGCTCGCATTGCACCGTATTTTTCCCCCTTGTTTTTTTTTCCTCCATTGCCCATCACTACACACGCGGGGTATCATTCCGATGTGTGAAAATGGTGCAGTTCTTTTCATTATCATCATCGTTATAATTAATCCCCCCTCCTGGGTTGTTTCGACCCGTGGAAGGGGAAGAAAGAAAGAAAAACGAGGCGCATCGAAACGAAAGAGAGAGGTATATATATATATATATATACATATATACATATATATATATATATATATACGCACCGCTTCTTTTTTTCAATACAGAAAAAGAAGCAAAGAAGAAGAAGAAGCAGTGATAGAGGCGATTCTACAGAGCTCATATATCAAACAAAGCAAAAAAAAAAAGATGATGAAAAAAAAGAAGAAAAATACACAAGAAACACGTACTCACATTGTTTGTTCTTGTTTCAAAGGGTAAATAAGAAGCAAAAAAAAATTTTTAAAAACGAAAAAAGAAAATCAGAGGTAAATAGTAATAAAGCAAAAGGATCAAGAAAAGAAAAAAAATCAAGTGAGAGAAATAGAGAGTCGTGAAATGATGAAAAAACGCCAAACAAAAAAAAAAAAAACAGCGAAAAAATGAGAGATATTCGACCCATGGAAGACGCAAAGGAAATCACAAAATCAACGAAGTAAACGGAGATAGAAGTAAAACAACAACAAACAAACAAACAAAAAAAAACACTCGATTTCTCTAACAAAGTAAAAAAAAAAACACTTCAGTGTATCTATTCAAAAAGAAGGACACACTTATATTTGAATATATGTGTATATATTTATATATATATATATATATATATATCTATATATATTTAGGCAAAGTAACAACGACAAGAAAAAGAGGAGAATATGGTCTATGTCATTATGAAGGATGAGTTGTTGGTATCTTTTCAATCTAAACCGACGTCTCCATTCTTCTTGTTTTTGCTACCTGTCTTGTAGAACAAATTTGACAAAAAAATTCCGTGTCCTTTTTTCATTGTTTTCATTTCTAACAATTACAATGAGAAAAATAAATCCAACGTATATTCAAACCTACAAATAAAAAAGAAAAAAAAACATGGGAAAAAAGAAGAAGAGAAAGATGTCTGTGAGGCACGAAATCTCTTTCTGTTACTATGGAGAAGTGTGAGACATGAGCCTCTATAATAAAAGAAAAACTTAACCGTGAAAACAAACAAACAAAAACAATAACACGTTTGGTGAATTGAATGTGCGTATAAGTAGGCCTATATTGATAATAAAAAAACAATATAAATACTAGTCAGTGGTGCGCACAGAAGATGTTAGCTTCCAATCCGAATCACCCACACACATGCAAACTTGCGAATATCCCTACAATTCTCCTTTTCTTTTTTTTTTTCGTTTTTTTTTTTTTTTTCTGAGGGGAGGTCATCTTTCCTTTCACCCTCTTTCTATATTTATTTGTATATATATAAAGATATTTGTAAAAGTCTCCTGCTTCACTGCTGGGCGGTGGCGGTGGACGGGGAATGAGCTGATGCTCCTATATACATTGTGCAACCACCGTCCTCATCATCTTCTATTTCTTCCCCAATCATCCCGGCGTCCAAGAAGAACGCGTTTTCAATGATTTCATCAACAGAATCAACGTTTGCACCATTCGTGTTGTCATCACTTGATTTAACCATGATGCGACGATACGTGTCATTTTCCACCGCACAGCGCATCGGGGAGAGAGGGAGAGCATCTTCAAAGTCATCATCATCGTCATCCTCGTTTTCCTCATCGATTACACTGGCCGTACCCTGTTCATCTTCCCTGTTGCTGTTGTCACTGTCTGTTTGATCCTCTTTCAACTCTGCCTCATCGCCTTCTTCTCCTTGATCGTTCTTATTCTTTTTGTCCGTGTCTAACTCGCTCTCTGAGGACTTTTGGACAGATTCGACAGAAGGTTTTGCGCGGATCAGTTTTTCACTGTCCGCCTTGTGGGGGCTTTGCCCATCTTGCTCTTCCTCTTGTCTTCCCTTCAAGTCTGGATTAGATGTTGTACACAAAAGTTTGTTCGGCGTGGGTAAGTCACCTGCAGTAGACATGGACTGAATCTCCGCAATCGGTGCAGGGTTCAGCTCCGGTAGCCTCCCATGCCTCTTAAATGGTGGTGCTGGAATAAAGAGCTTTTCCTGTTCCACGTGTTTGGTTTCTCGTCGCTGTCGCGATTGTGCATCATCGCTGTGATCCTTTCGTGTCTTTACTCTTGATTGTTTTCCTTCCCCAGCTTCGGTGCTTTTACGACGGTGTAGAAGTCCCTTGAGGTGCTCTAGCATCGCCACATAGCCATCCAAGGAGCGCTCCGGCACAACCTCCACAGAGGTGAGACTCCCACTGCTCCGATCCGCCTCCTCCGCGGCGTCGACGAGGACGGCGAGTAGCGCCGCACGATTCTCCGCGTGTTCATCATCTGTGTGGCTCGCTTCCGGCGAGGATGAGTTAATCGCGCTACTGTCATCTTGCTGTGGTCGCTGTTGCTGCGCCACCCCGTTGGAGTTCTCCACACACAGCGGGACGGGAAGACCAGATGGGAGCATGGAAGGGGCCTGAAGGCCGGAGAAGGAGCTGAACACCCGCTGTCGCTGCTTGAGTAGCGCAAGTGCGGCAGTTGATTGACGTGTTGGATTCTGTCGCGGCAGTCCGGCCACCACCTCACGTGCAGCGGCGATCAGCTCCTCACTCTCCGACTCGCGTAGACTGCGTAGTGCTTCCAGTGTGCTCGGAACGCTCGACCGCCCCGCACCTGTTGGCTTTTGAAAAGCCGTGAGGACATCATCCTCCTCACCCTTCGCGATTGCCTCTTGCACTGTGGAAAGACTTGTAGATGGGAGATGCAGCGGTGGGGCGCGCAAGGCGATTTTGTTATGGCTATCCGCCACGTTGTGCCACTGCTGGGCCACATCTTGTGTTTCATGCGGCAGGGCCTCGTTGAGAGACGGAAGTCGCAGATCTCCACCATTGCCACCACCTTTTCCTTCGCTTTGCCCGTCCCCGCGCTTAGAGACTACATCGTCTGAGGAGGATACATGTCCGTGTCTTCCTTGTCCACCAAAGACGGCGTAATCGACATGTACAAACACTGGTGGTGCCTCTTCTGGCGCGGGACGCGGTTGGGGAGGGACTTTAACCCCTACCACTGCCGGCATAAGGGGTTGAGAAGGGCTGTTTTGAGGCTTTGACGCTGTTTGACGTGATCCAGCAGCTGCTTTCGGCGACCCAGCCAAGAAGGAAGGGGAGTTAGACTGTCGCGTATAAGGCGAAGCTGTAGAGGGGGAGGTGCATTGAGGCAGCAGGCCAGTGGCTAATGCAAGTGGGGGTGGCGCATTGAACTGAGGTTTGACATTGAAAACACCGTCCAAATGACTTGGCGCAGCAGCATTCGTTGGGTTTTTGTTGGCACGGGGGCGGTCACCAGAAATAATACCACCTTTTCCCTCCGCTTCAGACAGGGGATCCAAGTTACCGCGATACCAACGCCCCTTCGCCTCCGAGACACCGTCACGCTTTACTTGTTGTTGTTGCTGTTGTGGATGGTGATGATTGCGATCATCCATTTGAAGTCGAAGCTCCGATAATTGAGCTACCTGACGCTGCTGCTGCTGCTGCTGTTGTTGTTGTTGCTCATTCAGGAGGCGCCGTCGGACCTCTACAGAGGCGGGAATTTCATCATCCCGTTGGCCTCTTGCCTTCGCCCCGAGCGGCGACCCCGCCCCTACCAGACCAATGGGTGATACCGCCGAGGGAGGGGCATTTCTGTTACCATTGTTATTCATTGGCCGGACCATACGCCGACCTTCGGGGCATGGAGTCGCCACAAGCGGGTCCACATGGGGTGCGCTGCGTCGGCGGTCCGGTGCTGCTTCCGCCTCCAGGGAGACCATTACACACGGCGCAGAAATATGCCTTTGAGGAGGAGAACCAGCCATGGGGCGTGGGGGCGGCAAAACACGACGAGGCGGCGCAAACACCGATGGGGAGTTGGCAGCGAGGACTCGACCGCGTGGTCTTTCCCGTGGCTTAGCGTGCATTTGGTGTGAGGAGGAAACCCCATTCCCTTTGCGCGGTGATGGGGGAGAGAAACCACCTGCCAAGGCGAGACGCGGATCACGTCCGAAGACCGCAGCGGGCGGCTGTTGATGTTGATGTGGTTGGCGTTCCTTTTGTAACTCACGGCGGGGATTGGGTTCCCGTGGTTTCCTGTTCGGTGGTTTTTGGGGGCTAGGGGGCTCATCGACGGGAGCACAAGGAGCTGGAGCAGGAGCTGGCAAAGGTCGCTGTGGTGAGGGAACTCTATGATGCATATTATTATCATTGTTGTTATTGTTCTGTTGAGGAGCATGTGCCTGGTAACGCGGAGACTCCAATCGGCCTAAGCGTTGCTGATGCTCGATCACCTTTCGCAACTCCCGCTGGCGTAAATCGTCACGACGACGCTGATTTTCTTGTTTTTGCTTCTGACGCTGCAAATACTCATCCTGTTTGCGTCGCATGTAGGCGTGAATTGTCTCACGGGCCTTTGGATCTACATTCTGTCCATAACGCTGCATGATGGCATCAATACGAGCCAAACGTTCGGCAAAACCTTCCGGTTCACGCTGCTTCGCATCTACTTGTTGTTGTTGTTGTTGTTGTTGTTGTTGTTGATGATGATTGTTATTGTTGTTGTTCTGGGCGTACTGTGGGCCCACAGGAGCGTGTACTTGGGGCCGTAGCTGGGCAAAAGCGGCACCAGCAGCTGCAGCTGAGGCAGGAGAAGAAGGGGAGGGGCGACGTCCATGCAATGCCGGGGTTTCCGCCGCACGTGGTTTGTTCTGCGCCGACAATGGTCGAGCGTTTACTGGGGACTGTGGCGCCGGCTTTGGCTGAATCGCAGGACCCATTGCCGGTGAAACGGCCTCCGCGTGACGTTGATACTGCTCTTGTAGATGTCGTCGATAGTTCTCAATACGATTATGGTCTGCTGGTGTTGCACTAGGTTTTGGTCCAACAACAGGCGGATGTCTAGACGGCGGTGGCCCATCACGATAAATTTTCTCTGGTTCTCTTTGCTGTTGCTTGTCCAGCTTCTGTTGTTGCTGCTGCTTTGCTAGGGCCAACGCAGCAGCTTGTCCGGGCGAGATACCAGACGGTAGTGCAGGTGATGGGTTCTGTTGCATTGGCTGTTTGGCCTGTTCCTCCCGTCTTTGATTGTCTTGGTTATTACCATTACTTTCTCCATCAAAATCAATGATATCGCGAAGTCGGACTTTGCATTGAGTGGCGAGCATTAAATCCTCCTCAAGACGCTCCAATGAACGACGCACCACAGCAAGACCGAGTGCTTGTTTAATACTAGGTCGACGTGCTGGATCCTTTTGTAAACACCAATCCACCATTTGACGAAACTCTGCTGAAAAGTGTGAGGGTAATGGGGCATAACTCCCCTTCACTATGCGCTGCATGAGCTGATGCATACTGCTGCCGTCAAATGGATGGCGACTCGTGGCGAGTTCATAAAGTAGGACACCAAGGGCCCAGACATCACTCTTATTGTTGTAAGGCTTGTTTCGACAAATTTCGGGGGAAAAGTAGTATGGGGTGCCGCAAACTGTATTTGCCATGCCCATGGTACTTCGAAGAACGGTAGAGATACCGAAATCTCCCAGTTTTACCGAACCATTTTTCATTAAAAAAACATTCATAGTTTTAATATCGCGATGTAATATATGACGCGAATGTAAGTATTCCATTGCCAAACAAATCTGCGAAAAGTAGTAAAGAATAGCAGTTTCCTTTAGTGGACCACTTTTTATCTTCGCATGCAGGTCTCCACCATCGCAGTATTCCATCACAATATATAAATTATTGCGATTCTCAAAGTGCTCCACGTAGCGCACAATATTCGGGTGATTCAGCTTTTGCAAGACGCGGCACTCGTGTCGTGCCTCCTCACGTTCTTTTCTACTCATCTTGCCCAGAAAAACTTCTTTGATGACTAAAAGGACATTATCACTGCGCCGCTTGATGAGAATAGCGCTTCCAAAGCTGCCTTTGCCAAGTTGTCGTATCCTCGTGTACTTCTCCATCTGGAGTTGAGCAATTTATTAATAATAATAGTAATAAGAGGAAAAAGAAACTAAAAGAACAAAAATAAATCTAAACAGAGAAGTAGTATCACTGATTCCTTTTTTTGAGGCTTTTTTTTTGTTTTCGTTGCTGCTGTTACCTTCTCTTCTGTTTTTTTTTTTTTCCTTGTACCTGCTGTGCACGTAGGCAATGGACTTTTTTTCCCCTCTTCCTAATTTTTTTTCTGCAATTTTCTTTTTTTTTTGCTTTGATTGACAAGAAAAGGCGCGATTTACCCAAATGCAAAACGAACGCACAAACAAAACTAAAATGACCAGATATGTCTTTTGGTACTCCTTTCTTTAATTTTTTTCTTTTATTGTTTTAGGATGTACTTTTTTTTCTCTCCTAAAACTCGGTGCTTTAAATGACGCAATTGACCCAGTCACACGAGTGATTAGGGAGGTCCCCAACTAAAGGTTTCACAAATCAATCAATAAATTAATAAATGAAGAGAATAGAAATAAAAAAAAAAAGAAAAAAGAGAAAGAGATTAATGCAACACAAGTGCACGTGTCATTGATTTATGATGATGCCAAAGACAATACGACGAATTACAAAAAAGGAAAAAAAAATGAAAGGAGAAGACCAAAATATGAATATATATGGGAAAAAACCATTAATTTCGTAGTATTCGCTATAACGACAAAGATAAAAAGGAGGGAAGCGTGTATTGGCGACAAGAAAGAGGAATAAAATGGGATAATAATAATAATAATAATAATAAAGTGGTTGTTATGTTTCAGTCACTTTCATCGAGCATATGAAAGAGAAAATAATTGTTCTTTCGTTCGTTTCCGCGTGTGTTTACAAGTGGGAAATCTAAACAAATAAAAAGTTTCCTTTTTGTTCATTTAATGTAAAAGAGAGAAAGACAAAAAAGGAGGTGGTTACACTGTGACGTGTAATTTTCATTGAGACGTACTTTATTCCCACAAATATTTATATACATACGCACGTATATAAATGTGTGAATAAAACGATGCGGATTTAATAGCTTAGACTTTCTTCTTTCTTTTGATCCATTTCATACATACAAGTACATATATATATATATATACCTTTTTTTTCTTTGTTCTTCTTGATGGTAACACTGCCGAATGAAAAGATGCAGAAAACACAACCACATAAATGAAGAGACAGAAGGGTGCACTATCAAACACACAGACGAAGAGGAATAGTACAGTAGAGATGAGGAGAACGGAGCAAAGAACGAAAAACAGTTGAGAGCTGCTTTGACTATTCCACCCCCTTTCCTACTCTTTTCCTTTCTTAAAGTCTCCTTTTTTTAAAAAAATGTTTCCTTTTTTCTTTTCTTTTCTTGTCGTGTATGCTCCATTTCCCTCACTTTTTTTTGATTCATAATTCGCCGTTCTAAATTCAAGATCCACTTTATGATTTTTTTTTGTTTTTGCGAACAGTTCGTCGTAAGCATATATATATATATATATATATATATATATGTATATATATATTCCTCCTTTATCTCTTTTCCACTTCTTCTCCTTTCCCAACATATATAAAATATATTTTGTCTAACTTTTTCTTCTTGTCTCTGTGCTTCGCACTATTATCTTCTATTTGAGATCATCTCCCTCCTCTTGTGTAGCTTCCTTTCTTCCCTTTGCCTCTGTTCGCACTGTCATAATGCTTTGTTGTGGCTTTGGCATCGTAAAAGATGGTACAGTCGCATCTGTTTCTACTGAGGCCGTTGAATCGTGTACACGCGCCGGTTCCGCGTGAATTACACCAAAGTCTGTTGTAATAGAGCCCGGAGCGGCTATAATGGCTGGCGCACTCTGCGTGGATGCACTTGTTGGGACTGGTATGGTTGCTGCTGTTGCGTTTGCGAGTTGGGTTCGCGGCGCATTTGCGCTTGCGGAGTCCAATAGGGTGTTGCGTAGCGGAGAGAAGTGTACCTGGGCCGCCTCCCCACATTTTCCACCACTGGGGGCATTATTGTTACCCTCATTCGCCATTTGTCGTCGCAAGCGACGCTTTGCGGAGCGGAGGATGCGTTTGTAATATGCTTCAATATAAATCGCCGCACCGAGCACAATAATAATAGCCGATGCAAACACAATAAATAACGCTGTTGCAGACTTCTTTCCGAGACCACCCCTATGCCTTGGCACAACAGGTGGGGTGTAGGTGTCACTGTCCAATCGAATAGCGGAGGAGATTTGGGCGGAGACAGCAATCGTGTAGAACACTTCCTCCACCTTTGGCCTTTCGTTAGCTGATGTGGGTGCGAATTCCACCGCCGCACGTAGTCGAAATGTGACGCGTTGACTGCTACTACGATGCAGCAGGGAGCCAGGAACAAAGACAAAGTGAAAAGGCTCCTCCACACACACTTTACCATCGGATGTAATACTCGTCGCGGTGTCATTGGCCGTCGCGTTACGGCAGGAGCTGACATTGAGACGGCGGTAGTGTAAAAAGGCGGCATACTTCTCCCACGGAAGATAAACCTCACTCTGTGTTTGGGTAGCGGAGGAGGAGGAGGAGTTCAGGGCCTCACCCATCCAAACCTCCGCCTCTGCTGTGGACGTTTGTGGGAGGGAGTCCCCATCGAGGATAAAGCGAAGTCGTGCGGGTGCATCGGTTTCCGTGATGGTTCCTGTTGCATTACTTATTGGGAATGCCCCAAAGACCTCCTCGGCGTCCAGCGTGAGAATGAGATAGCGCAGTTTCGCCTTCAGAAGTCGATTGTGTGCCTCCTGAAACGCCACATGCACCCAATCCGTTACGCCATAAACGTTCTCATCTGTTACGGCGCAGAGGAAAATACGCACAGGCGTGCTCACATCGTCGTCCTGTCCCGCATTCTCATCTTGTAGGGTGGCAGTGATGCCATTCAATTTCACAATAGGAGGACGATGAGGGACACTCCCCGCCGCACATTCCGTGGCATTGCGCGTCAACATTGGAGGGCCATAGTCACCGCTATCATTGTTGAGAGGTATGTCGGTAATATTGAGGAGAAATTTAGTGGCGTTGTACGGCGCGATTGGGATGGAATCTCCGAGTGGGTCAGGAACAGGCCAATACGCGGAAGCACGGCAGCGGTCTGTGTCCATGGCGGAGTTGATGCGAGTAATATACGCATGCTGCTGTACATTAATAATAACTTCCCTCCCTCTTTCAAAGAGGACTTGAATGGAAAAAGACCCTTGTGGATCACCGGCGGCAGAGGAAGCTGTGCCCTCCCCACGCACGCGGGCCACAATGGAGACATTCACGTAATTTCCTTCCACCAGTGTCTCCTCCTCCCCATTACGGGGAACAAACACAGGAAGTGAGGCGTTCGCCGCCTCAAATGAAATGACAGGATTCTTGCAATCGAGACTGAGACCATCACCAGAACCCTTACAGAAGGTTTCCGTACCAACACAATGCGGGCAATCCGACTGGGAAGGTGTGACCCAGGAGGAGTTAATTAAACGAACCGACACAACACGTAATTGGGTGGCATTTATGTGCACAATATCGGGTACACTAAAGACAATGTTGGATTCGTTCAAATAGTATGGATAGAGCTCCAAGGTGTACCCATAGAGACGTTCCTTTGTCACTGGATCTGTTGCGGTGTCAAAACGTATGTCAACCGATGCTTCAAACGGTGTCTCCGTTATATTACCCGTGATTGCCTTATATATCTTCTCTTCCATTGAGACTCCGGTGATTGCTGTGGCTGCATCTATTGTTTGCGCTGCCTTCTCTTTTTCTTGGCCTAATGGCAATGAGCGGGATTCCACATCCGCGACAACCAAATTATCTAGGTCCAGTCGTATTGTGTAGCGGCGTTGCATCGTGAGAATTCCTTTAAACGGTGGTGTCCATGAAGAAGGCTTCACAACCTGTGTGTACACACTCCCAACAAGAGTGGAACCATTCACAATAGTAAATATAGATGTACCATTACTGTCCCGGAGCTGTCGAAGTGCTTCCAGTGGGATAACACCCACCCATGTGGCGTCACAATCGTTAACGTATAGTTTCCAATCGATAGCTGAGCCATTTCCTCCAACCGGCCCTGATGGGGTGAGTAATGGGGCATATTTACACGAATCTGTCCGAAACACATCACATTGCTTATGCTTTCCACCAAACTTTTGAAAATAATTGTCACCCTCTTCATACACATTAGACTCGGTATTGATGTGTCCTTGCAGCGTGGCCTCGTTGTCCCATGTCCACAGCAGCGCGGCAAGACCGTATTTGACCTGCCGATCAAGGCAAGTCGCATTAAACGATGTGTGTGCCCCTTCTGGGACGTTGGCAGATGTGAGGTAGGCTCCCTTCCCTTCAGATATAAGTGGCTCAAATGTGACGAAGCGTGCCGCCATGTTCCCAATCGTTGTGTAGGCCCGAATACGAAGTGAAAGACCATCGGTGTGAATGTCAAAGCTCATGGAATCGGGTGAACTACCATCTCGGCGCGGTGTGACATGATCAAGAGTGCCGTCTGGTCCATTTGTTACATCAAAAACATCGGGATACTTTGGTGACGAACGCCATGCCGCAGAATCACATGTACCACGGCATATAATGCGACCGAGATCATACACAGGTCGGGGCGGTGTGGGCTCGGCGGAGTGAATATTAATAGCCGCTCGACCACTACAATCTCCACCACCTGTTCCAGAACATGTGAGGAGAAACTGAAAGTGATCCACTCCATCACCTATCATTTCAGACGGATTGGAGGGGGAGTATGTGAAGTCTCCCTTTTCACTATCAAATGCAGAGATGCTCCCATTTACTGCGTCCAAGACGAGTTGAGCGGCTGTGTATGTACCACTCGGGCAGAAGGAGCCTCCAGTCGAGGTGTGGTGGAAGAGATTGGCAGATTTTGGAATAAATGTCCCGTTCGATTCCATGAAGAAAGTAAAATTGAAGTCACCTGGGCAAACCGTCGTTACTGGGGGGGGCGGAGCAGCTGTTACAATGATGGTCACACGCCCTGTGCAACGTGGTGTCACATTACCACAAAAGTGACCCTCGCCACAGTCTTCGGTTGCTGTGTTATTCGATTTACATGAAATAACAAAGACAAATGCATCTGTTGTCACTCGTGGACCGCTTGGTGCAGTGTAGTTAAAAGCTCCCGTTCCACTATCAAGATGAAAAGCATCGGGATTGTATTTTGGCGGGGTTACCAACTCGTACACGGGGACTGAATCACTTGGGCAGGTGTCTTCCTGATGCGGGATAATCACCAAATGGGCCTGTTGTCCAAAATTCACTCGAAATCCGTAAGAAGTGTTACAATTAGGTGGATTAGGGATTGGTGTTGGCACCAATTGACGGCGCACAAGCACAGCTACTTGCACATTTGTACAGGCCAAAACACCCGCACAACTAATAGTTACATTCGCCGTATAAAGTCCCTCGACTTTGTTGGCGCCATTCTTATCAAACCAAAGCGTACCATCTGACTCAACAGTGAAGTAATTTTTCGTGTCTGCTGCGTTTGTAGGGGTCGCGTGACTTGTGATGGCCACAGTTTGGGGTTTACCGCAGTTTTGCACATAATTCCCCGGAAACAATTGTGTCGGCTCCGATACGTTTGCTACCACTTGTGGAATCACACTACCAGATGGGCAAACGGGGGGAGAAGGCGGCTGTGTGGTTGTGGTTGTTGTGGTTGTTGTGTTCGTTGGTGTCTCTGTTGTTGTTGTTGTCGTGGTGGTGGTCGTCGTTGTCGTTGTATTCGTTGGTTCCGTAGTTGTCGGTGTTGCTGTCGTTGAAGTAGTTGTTGTTGTCGTGTTCAAATCCGGATGCGGGGGCGCTGTTGTGGTCGTCGTTGATCCCATTTTACCTTGAATTACATAATACACCGTAGCTTTATTACAAAGTGGGGTAAATATATCACAGGTGACTGTAATCTCCTGTGAATCGTATCGCACTTCATTCTCTGCCAGTGCGGTTATCGCTGGTTTGAAGCTGACAACTGCTAAATGAGCGTTTGGGACGGAAAATCCAGGAAGCAGGGACGCACCACTTTTGGTGGTAATACTAACGTATTTACCCGCACAATCCGAGCGGCTCCATTGGGCATTTAGAACATTAAATTTTGTCTCACCCTCCGTTGCACTAAACACCCATGCACACTGATCCACTACCGCTTCTGCGGTCGGCGAGGCTACAACGAGACATAATGAAATGAAGAGTAGAAAAATGAAAGCGGACGTAGACATGCTCGAAACAAATCGACGCATCTTGTATTCGTACTTTCCCTTTTATGGTTTTAGTGTTGGTGGTAGTTGATTTGCAACTATCTTCCTTTTTTTCCCCCCCTCCCTCTGAGCACTTCTTTCTCCCTTTCCAGAGGTAATAATAATGTATAAATATTTTCTCTTTTTTCTTTCCCTCGCTATATTTTCCCAGCTCTTGATCAAAACTACAAAGTCCTCTTGTTTAAATCCTTTTGCTTTGTAAAATTTGTTCTTCGTGCTCTCAATATATAAATATATATATTTTTCTTTCGTTCTCTTTTGTGAGTCAATATAAATGCGTGTTTTCCGTTTTTATTGTCGTAACGTTGTTCAACAAAGCGATGGGAAACAGAAAATTCTTTCTTCTTTCTTATTTGTCCTTTTAAAATTGAGGTCTGGTATATATATTCCTTTAAAGTATTTTACTCCTTTTTATTCTCTAATGGACAGACAAAAAAATACCTTTGCTGTTGACCTTCCTTTTTTCCTTTCACGTGCAACTATTCAAAGAGGGTCTTAGATAGTTAAGCTAAATATTAGTATATATATATATATATATATAAGGCTTTTTTTTTTCTCTTCAAACGCTATCCTTTTCTCTTTCTTTTTATTATTGGAAGTTCGTTTCTATTTTTCTTTTTGTTGTTGTTGTTCTTTTCGTCCACCAGAGAGGAGTACTAACGATAGAGGCTGTAGCACTGCCCAAAGCTTCTTACGCCTTTCAATACCACGAGACCTCCTATTCGCTCCTTTTCTGTCTTCTCGGTTGGAGTGCTAAATAATCTTACACTGCTACCTTTTGAGAGAAGGAAGTAACAATAGCATTCACACGTAGCAAATCAAAGAGCAAAAAAAAAAGAGAAAAGGAGAGGAATGAACAGAAATGCAATACAGTAACGAAAAGTTCAGGAAACACGCAAAAGCTAAAAAAGATGAAATCATAATAAAAAGTACAAATGAAGCACATTCAATATATATATATATATATATATATATTAGTAAAAAACAAGAAAAAGCAGGCAAATATGCAGCTTCATCACTTGGCTTTCATCTTTCCTAGCCCACTGATTTTATTTTTTTAAATCCAAGTTATACAGCAATAAAGTAAGCTCATACAACATTCTTTTTCCTCTTATTTTTACTTTTTTTTTTGACATTCTATGCAATAAATTTCTATACGTTTATGAACAAAACCATCTTTCTCCCCATTATTTTCTATTTTTACATTCACTTCTCCACCTACTTTAACACACACTTATATATATATATATATATATATATATAAAGGTATAAATGGATTTATGGCTCGTATCCAGATTCTGCGAATCCGTTGATGGTCACACTCAGCGAAAGCGCCACGTGCCCTCTCATCGGGGCGGCACGCAGCACGACGCGATCCTCTCCGCTACAAATAAACGTCGGATCCCGCAATTCCGGCCGCTCCCGCATCAACCATGCCGTCCATGACTGCCTTTGTGTCCCCGGCTCCAACTGCAGAAGCGGAAGTTGCCGCCTGTAACTCCCACTTCGAAGCGGAATGAAACAACGACTGTACGCCAAACACTGCTCCCCTCCGCCCCCCTCGGAGACGCGCACCTTTCCCGTCGCCCCCATCGCCGATGGACTATGACTGCTATGAGTTTGACTATCGCCATTCCTCTCCCCTCCTCCGGCGCGGGTGAGGGTGTGGAGGGTGACAACAAGTTGCGGCCACCCATGCGGATTGGTCGCGTGCATCGCGCACTCAAACGGGGCGGCCCACGTAAAGCGCGCAAACGGATCCTTTGATCGACACGACAGTTGTGTCACCACCTCACTGTGTGTGCGACGATCGAGTGGACGCACAAGGGGCGCCCCTTGCCCCTCCGACGCGGGGGTGAGACTAGGCAAAAAGGACCAGTCGGGACCACACACCCAATACGTGCGCGCAAAGAGGGCATCATTTGGGGTGTGGCACTCCGCCCCTTCAAGGACGCCGCGAATGATGACGTCAAACCCCTTCGCGTTGGAGAGATCGCGGGGGGAGGGAGAGGCGAGTGAAAGGGGACGCTCCGTGCCGCGGGAGGAGCGACGGGGGCGTTGGCGAGGGGATTTGGGCAGTGATGGAGACTCCATGCAACCCAACACACAGACAAAAAGGTGAAATATATATGAAGGAAATAGTATTTATATATTCCCTTTTTATTTTTTATTTTAGGAAGGGGGGAGTTTGATGCAAAAAAAAAAAACGTATAGAAAGTAAGGACGTATTAGTGTTTGTATTGTTTTTTGAACTACTTATACAACACATGAGCGTTAAAATAACAAACGAGGAAAATAGAATAGCAACACTAACAAAAATAAAAAAAAATAGCAATAAGACGAATTCGTCTTCTTTGTTATAAATAAAAATTCAAAATATTCTTGTCCGGTTCGTTTTGTTTTCTTCTTCTTCTTTCTCTCCACTTTGTCTTTTCTACAGTCATAAAAAACACTAATATAAAAAACGAAAAAAATGTTAGAGTAGCATTCATATAGAGATATATGTATACAAGGGATACAAAAACACACATATAAAACAAGAAAAAAATAATAATAATAATAGAGCAAGCATCGCATGAGCAATTGAAAACTTTTGACATCACCTATTTTTTCTTTTTTTCTTTTAAGTCCAATACGTACTTCTTTTCTCCCCCCTTACAATCTGTTTCACTGAGTATCCCACAGGCATTACTTATTTCCGCAGCACATGCAGCGTCACGGCGCATGTGATGAGCACCACAAACCACAACACCCACATCCTCCACTGTCCCTCTTGACGTCCTTTGCGTCGTTTGACGATGTGTTGCGCTGAAATCCCAAGCGCGACATTCCACTCCTCCTGCGGCACACACTCCAACACGGGAGGCGGTGTTGGCACAAGGCGACGGAGCGGATCGGCAAAGCTGATGTGCTTTCCATGTCGCCCTCCGACCTCAGCAAGATTGTCCTCCCGCTCTTGGCACATAGCAAAAGGCACGAAGGTGGACACGTCGTTTTTGTTGGGACTCGTTATTTGGTGTAACGTGTTCGGCAAAAGGCACGCCTCGAGGCGTTGCGCACACCCCTCTATCCTGGAAAGCGGCTCCGCGTCGATGGCGCCGTAAAATGCCTTATGTTCCGCAATAAATTGACGCAACGCGGTCCCACGAGTGGAGACGACACGTTGCCAGCGTTGTTGCTGTTGGGGTGTGTGTGGGTGGCAGCGGAGAAGAGCCTCATGCTCCGCAATCACGGCCAGCGCACAGGATGTGTGGAGTGGGGACCAGTAGTAATCCGACCGCAACACATCCGCCATCTTTGCGTGGTGCGGGGAGTGCCCCATGCTCGCATTCACCGGTCGCTCCGACAAAAGCGCAGGGGGGCGATGAAGGGATGGGGCGGAGAGGAGAGAGGAGGTGGATAAGGAACAGTTTGGGCGACGACGACAATAGTCCCTTTGGGTTTGCCCGGAATTGGGGGAAAGCGGTGTAGTGGAGGAACAGCGGCGGTGCGAGGCGTTATCTGTTGGGGCTCTAGCAGTGTGCATCTAAATCTTGTGAAATAATATAAAAGAGAAAGTATATATATATATATATATATATATATATATATATATGTGTGTGTGTGTGTGTGTCTAAGTTTGTTTATTTTTTCTTTTAGTTTTGCACGTGTATTTTTACAAGTGAAGAGGGGCAATCCAACAACAAATAAGGATAAAAGAATATGACAAACATATATGTCACTAATTGAATTTGCAGAAGGGTCGTGTTAACACATGTGGTATGGATTCTTGGTTTCGTTCTACAAGAACAGAAAGAAAAACAATCATTATGATGTCCAAGAAAGAAAAAAGCAAGCAAAAAAAAACAAAAAAAACAAGCGTAGGGATGGAAATAGGAGGAATATACAAACTTCCTTCTGCTCCATACATGAGACGATTCTATACATAGATACAAGTAAAATACATCCCCACACAACGATTCGGAAATAGAAATAACGTTATGGAAAGTTGCGTCACCCACGCTTGTCCCTCTCACATTTCACCTTTACTTTTCTCCTTTTGCTTCGCAAATTTCAACTCTTTTGCGACAATGAGGAACAAAAACAAAAAAAAAATTGAAAAGGATCAAAAATCTTTGCTTTTTTACTTATATATATATATATATGTATATAAATTTAGCATCTAAGGTACATTTCAAATTCAGTGATCACATTCGATTACATCATCATCATCATTCTTTTTTTTTTTTTCGTATCTTGTTTACTTTCCCCCCCTCTTTTCTCTCTCTCTCCCACATGAAAGCACTAGAGCGTCCTTGTGGTATTCTTTCCGTTTATTCGTGGTGCTTTAGTTGAAAGCGGTGGGAGCGCTGGAAGTGGGCGGCGCAGCATCGTGCGCAGTTCATTCATGAGAATGCGCACATTTGTGTCCGGTGGCGGGTCCATTTGCGACTGTTGACGCTTTGGTTGTTGCTGCCAACGTTGTTGTTGAGGCTGCGATTTGGTTTCTGTTTGCGGCTTTGCTGCCTTCGCGGTCGACTCCGTGGTTTTCTCCTGTTTGAAGTGTGTTTGCTTCGAGTCTCCCTTTGGGACGCGCGACTTTTGCGTTCGACGTGGTTTCGGCGGATCCCCTTCCTCAAGCGCTACACCGGTCATAAATACAACATCCCGCGAAGACACACTTTCATGGGGAGCATCATCTCCCTCTTTTTCCTCTTCCTCCTCCTCCTCCTCCTCTTCTAGATACTCCTCCTCTCCCTTTACGTGAGTGGATGGCATTGGTTCATTCGCCGCCTCCATTTCCATTGTGTCCGCCTCATCCTCCTTGTCGCTGTGGGAAGGAGAGGAAGGGGGAATAATATCCATCATGACACCCTTTGCGGAGCGACGCGTCTTGTAGGTTCGCCGTGCACCTGCCTTGGCGCGTTGGGGCCGCTGGGATGACTTGAGAATGCGGTAGATGTCCATAAATTCATTGTACGCGGGAACCGTAACCAATCCGGTGCGTGGGTGCCACATGGAGGCGAGACGTGATCCGGCGTGTGGCTCCGCCTCCGCTATGAGTTGACGTCTGTTGGCGTAGAAGTAGCTGGGCTTCTGCTTTTGCATCACCACCTCCTCAAAGACAACATCCACAAAGCGCAGCAGGGATGGGCTGGGGAGAGGGGGGAGTCCGGTTTCATTGGCCGGACTACTCCGTGTCCCTCCGGTTGCAAAGAGTGGTGGGGTGGCTGGAGGTGTTGGAGTGTCGTTGGATATGGAAACATGCGGCACCTCATCCGCGTCGCCGTACCAAAAGACACGATCAAACACATTCATCGCGGTGGAGCAATCTAACAGAGGCTCTAGTGAGACATCCTCATTGAGTGGGGTACCAGAGGTTTCATGCAGCTCACTATCGCGAATCTCGTTACTCGCGCTGAGTTGTCGATTAGGGGAAAGGACAACGTAGCACAACTCATTCCCATGCTGTGACATTGGGGAAGTGATGTGTGGGGCGGTGGAGCCACTCGCCTCCTTTGCCCCCGCGTGTTCCGATTGTTGCTTGTTCTTAGCGCGATGGGAGCGCCAGGAGGCGATGAGAGAGCCCCAAGTGTGTTGACCTTCTCCCTCTCCACGTGTGGATTTCGCCGCCTCTTGAAGAGTCCCCATGGATTCCATGCTTTGCCTAAAAAATGGTTCCTGCATCTTTTCACCCCCTATACCCTTACCTGTGCCATCGGTACCAGCTGTTCCGGTGCGGAGTCCGGCTTGTTCCCAATAAAGACTCAAAACGGCCTGTGCAAAGCACTCCTGTACCGCCGCCCGTTCCTTTGCCTTGTGTGCGATGGGATTTCCCGATAGCACCACCCGCTGTAAGGTGCGGGCGAGTTCACTGAGGGCCGCCACATCACGCACCTCTTCCATACGATTATGACTGAGTCCAATAACTTCAATAGTCGGAAAACAAAGACCGCGGCCGTCCCGGACGGAGAGAGGGGGTACACGACGAAGTTCATTGTGATTGAGATTCACTTCAATCAGTGCAGGCATCGTGGAAAGGGCGGCAAAGACGGCGGATCCATTGCGTAGTTTATTTCGCTCCAGCGCCAAATGCGTCACCCCGGTTAACTCCGCGAGATCTTCGGGTAGGGTGCGAAGTTCATTTCCACTCAGGTCGAGTTTCTCCAGAAATGGAAAGTAGGAGAGGTGCAATATATCCGAGGATGGGACACGATTGAAGGAGAGATTCAGCGCGTGTAGGTTTGGTAAGAGGACATCATGCAAACTACACTCTGACGACAGCTTGGTTCGGCGTGGACACACCCAATGTGGGGAATTACATGCGTTTCCATTTCCATTTCCACTTCCACACCTACTCCCCTCCAACCCACTCTGCGCACCCAAGTTCTGACTCTGACTTTGACTCTGACTCAGCGGCCGCACCTCTTGCGGCGCGTGAGCCTCTTGACTCGACCGCTTTTGCGCATAAAAAGCGGCCGCACTGCGCACGGAGGCGCTATTTCGCGTAAGCACCGCACTGTTTGTGTCTTGACTTGTCATTTGCTGTTGCTCCCGCGCCGCCCGCCGCACCCCGGCGAGGGAGTCGATGCGATTGTACGCCAAATGCAGCACCTCCAACCCCGTGAGCCGCAGCAGCTGCTCCAACCGCAGCGCATTCTCACTCACATCGAGAAACCGCATTGACGTGAAGTACGCGAGGTCGTCCTCAATCACCGCGGTGAGGCGCGAGCTCTGCAGCGTGACGGCCTCAACCGCCTCCGGCTCCTGTGCCCCCGCGGCGCAGAGGAGCAAAAACCCATCCAGCGCCATTTTCTCCCCCTCCCCGCCGGAAAAAGGACGGGACGGGCCGAAGAAACGCGCGTCCTCCGCATCCGCCTCCGCGTCGGCGGCGCAGAGCCCCTCCGCGACGCGCTGCCGCTCCAACGCGAGGCGCGGACTCGGGGCGGGGGGCAATCGGAAGTAACTGCGCAGCGAACGCTCCCACGCGCTTTGGGCCTTAAGCACACGAAACCCATGCGGGTGCAACACGCGCGCCGCGGGAAGCGGATTGGCGCGGCCCGATTGCCCAAAGAGACGTTTTCCCGACGGCGGGGCGGGGCGGGGGTGGGCGGAGGGGAAAATGCCGTCCCCGTTTGGCGCTAAAGGGGTGAGGGCACCCCCGCGGAGGAGCGGGACGCGACTGGAGAAGAGATTGGTGGAGGGAAAGTGCGCCTCACACCGCACCGCCTGCGGAAGGGACGGGGGAGGGGGGGAATTCGGACTCGACATGGGACGTAAACACACCGTACCAATTGTGTGTGGGCTACAGTGGGGGTAACTAGGTACGCAAAGAGAGAGAGAAAGGCAGAGAGGAAGGAAGCGCGTGAACAAATAGATCAACAACAACAACAAAGGAAATAACATCAACAAAAAACAACAACAAGAACAGCAACAACGGAAAAGGCAAACAAAATCGTAAATGTAATTGAGAAATGTATTAGTGAGTGGAAATTGAAGTCGACTTTTGTTGAATGTATCATTATTCAACACGGTTTCTTTTTTTTTTTTTTCTCTTCTTTCGTTCTTTCTGTTTTGTTTTGTCTATGCCATTCAACAGTTTTCCGAATACAACAATTGTGAAACGAAAAAGTAAGAAATACACAAAAAGGAGTTCACATAACCGAAAACAGAACTACTAGAAGGAAGTAAAAGCGCTTTCCCTTTCTTGTAGGGTAACATTTTTTTTTCTTTTCATTTTCTTTGTACTGTTTGTATGTCATTTGTAATACGCAATGCACTCGCACAACTTCTTTTCAAGAACAAAAACAAAAAATTGTTTGCATTTTTTGTCTCACAGTTTCCATTCGGCTCTGCTCTAGAATATACCGTTAAACAAACATAACGGAACAAATATCAAAAATAAATAAATAAATAAGGGACACAAACAAAGAGAAACAAAGTAAAGTAGATCAAAAAACAACAATTTGAAAGACATCTCTATCACAACTGGCACATGCACAGATGTTGTTGTTTTTTTTGTCATATTTGATGGTCTACATATAAATATAAATATATATATATATATATATATATATTGTGGCAATGAAAGAGGAAGAGAAGAAACAAGTAAGAGAATCTCATTCTTTCATTACTCCATCACTTCTTTTTTCTTCTCTTTTCTCTTTATTGTTATTATTATTATTTTTTTTTTTGGGGGGGATTCCATCTGTCTTATCAGCGCGAGTTGCATTTTTACTTGCACTCCCAACCCCCAATAATAATAATAATAATAATAACTCAATTCACGCCACCATCCCAACGTCAATAAAAAAGTACAATGATACATTTTTTTTCTCAAAGTAAAATAAAAAATAAAAATCGCAGCACCAATTTATATATATATATATATATATATATACGAATGAAATGTGTACACACTTCATGTCATACGCTTCTCGCTGCACTCACGGAGTAGGACGCGCCATCATTGTTTTACTCGCCTCCACCAATGAGTCCTCCTTAGTTACATGACTTCCCTGCCGACCACCCACCGCCGTTGCCGCCTTGCTCCGCGCTACCCCATCATCGTTTCCCTCGTTTGGTACAAAGTCGGTGATTCGCCGACCATTTGCTCTACACACTGACTCCAGTAGATCACGATCCACAAAAAACTGTGGTTCTACACCATGTTTCACCATACTCTCCAACACCTTCAACGCGTCCTTTGGGGAGTTGGCGCATTCCTGGTAGTACCGCGCGAGGAGGGCAAAGACGTCACCAATGCGTATAGAAGACGAAATGAGGGCACTATCTTGATGGCTCGGTCGACTGCGTTTGATGAGATCCGAACAGACACTAATAAACTCATCTGCATTGCTCGCATCATTGGTGATTCCTGTGAGGAGTTTTTGGGCTTGTAGTACCTTGGCGGTGGTATCACGGCGGGCGCGGAGTGTGTCCTCGTCGGTTATATTGTGCCCATAGGAATCGCTGCGATGGCGTTCAAAGATGGTACAACACTCATCCAACGCACGCCAGGCTTCATAGTAGTTCCGATTATCGTCAATCTGCATTTGCGCGTAACTGTTACTGAAGGTGATAAGACTATCAAAAGCCTTGGCTTTGGTGTAGAAGAGGAGAATATTTTTGTATATATTTGGATCCACGTGCCAATCTTGAGATTGCAAAAAGTTCCCCGCGAGGGTGTAAATCTCTGTATTACGTGAATGATTTGCGAAAAATATGACTTTATTCACATCCCCACCACGCATTAACATTTTAATTGCCTTGAGCCTCTCACCAATTTGCGTGTAGGCCTTACATGCAAGATTCCACTGTCCTTGATTTTTCGCAATACCAGCAATTTGCGTCAATACAGTTTTCTTCTTCTCAGGAGTGAAAGGTCCATTTGCCTCGGAGGTCATAGCATCAGCCATTTCATCCGTTAAGGGCACCCCACGTTCCATGCATAATTCCAATGCACGATCAAACTGACGGGCAAAGACATACATCTCCGCGGCTTTTCCATAGTGTCCACTTTCCTCAAAGTGAGAGGCCATTTGCAGAAACACCGCGGGATCACCCTGGGCATCCAAGGTCGTACTGATTCGATGCATCGTATCATATAGACCACCTTTTATGCACACCTCGATCGCTTTTTGAATATCCCCAATACGGTGATACAAATCCACCGCCTTATCATAGACGTTGTTCTGTTCCAAAAAGACGGCATTTTCGAGCATCAGTTGTGTGTCGTTACTCGCGAGAGAGAGGGCGAGAAGTTCACCATGGCGATTGTGCGCCTTCGCCACCCGCGCTGCGGCGTGGTAGGCGTGTGCACAGTTAAAGTAATGTAACGCCTGTTGCGCATTACCCACACGTTCGTAGTGTGTGCCGACAAAGAAGGCCGCACCAACGGGCTCCGCATCTGCGCCATGCCCAGCCATACCTACACCACCACTTGTTGAGGGATCGCCAAACAACTTGCGCGACCGCTCCTGCGCCGCCTCAATCTCGGTGTTCACAAGATCAATGGCTTCTTCAATGCGTGGTGGGGTACTCGCGCAGAGGAGACGCACCGCATTGAAGGCATCCTCGGCGCGCGTGTAGAATTGCAGTGCTTCGGCCACATTGCGACGGCGTTCATTGTGTTTGGCCCACCACAGGAGGAGATCACGGTTTTGGTGAAAAAGTTTTTCGAACATGGCACGACCATCCGCATCGGAGTCAAACTTTTCTTCATCCTCCGGGTTATCCCCTTCGCCACGGTTACTCATGGTGTGCTCCTTGATATCACGAATGGGCGGGGTCTTCTCCTTCGCATCCACGAGCTTACCGGCGGATTTCTCCGTCGAGGAGGGTGACGTTTGTTGTGCACCTTCTCCTCCTGGTTTCTTGTTGCTGTTTTCCGCCTCTCCAGATGTCGTCGCGGCACCCCCGGTCTCTGCGGGATTTTTCTTATCCTTGCTGGTCGCATTTCCTACTCCTCCAGTCCTATCTCCCAAGACGAGCTCACGCAGTTCATTCAGGCGATTATTTTGAAAATATATTCGCGCCACGTCTGTGGAAATGCAGCGGGCATTAAAGTACCACATAGTTGCCGCATCGAAGTTAGAGAAGGATTCCATAAATTGTGCGTATTTATATGCAACAGGGTAAAGTCGAATACGATCATGCTGTCGTACATGTCGCTGTGCTTGATCAAACTTGCCACAAGCCAAGAGCACATTCGTGACGAGATCATATCGCCCATCTTTTTGCAAAATAGTCTCACAGTCTTTTATGAGACCAAGACTGCAAGCAAGTGTGGCGAGGTGCACATTTTTCTCGGTTGGGTACTCAGCACGTGCCTCACGTAGGGCCCTGGCGGCGACACCATCTTGCATCTGCGCCAAACAAACATCCGCCACATCAAGACGACCCGATGAGACACACATCTTGGCAAGATTTTGCCACACACTTGGATTCTTTACGGTCTGGACACAGCGGTAGGCCTCATCCATGTTCCCAATGGTGGAGTAGTAACTGAACTTCATGAGTGCCTCAAGTAGCACGACATCCTTCTCCGTTTTTAGACCCTCAAAATCACGCAGTCGCTTTTGTTCAATCATGTAATCTTCTGGATTACCCGGGTTGCCGTTGATACGCACAGAGGCGAGGAGAAAATCGGGAATAGTGAGTCCAACGAGACATATGTGGTAGCGACGCAGTTCAACCGCGTTGTGCACGACGAGACCTTTACCTGTTGCAAAGAGAGTCACGACAGAATGGACACAGTTGGCGAGAGGATTTATACTACTGAACCCACTGAGATGTTGCTCCTCCTCAAGACGTTGTTTTTTATCTGCGTAGTTCTCAAGGTCCGGCAACTCATGTGGAAAAGCATCCGCCTCCTCCTCACGAGCAACCTTTGCTGAAGCGGTTGATGAGTTCGGGCCGACTTGACCCGCTCCTGCCCCCACTCTGGGGGATTCTCCTTCACCCTCCCCCACATCTGATGCCGCTCCGGTCGTTACGGTGTTTCCTGGAGGAAGGATATCCCCTGTTGTGCTCGTTTCCAAGGAGTTTGTACGACCCACCTGGTGGGTTTCACAAGCCAAAAGAAGGTATCCAAGTTCCCCAATAGTGCTGCTGTTTGGTTCTGGTGTGTTCCAGTAAATAGCGTCAGGCATTTCATTTCGTGTAGAAAAGTCAAAAGAGCTTGTCTGATCCGTATCTGAGTCATACACCCAAATGCGACTATCTGGCACGTCCAAATCTGTGCGACGTGTCATGAGTGCTACACGACGACCTTGCGCATTCACTTTTGCGTCAGTGACGATAACATTCTTATCCAGTTTCAACAAACGAGGGGGACCAACCGTACGCAGTTCACGCCCACCTACACGCGCAAGACGCATCGCGTGTTTCTTGGAAATCGCCACCACCACATCACCCATAACATCTATAAGCGTCGCAGCGCCTTCCGACTCCGTAAAGACGAGCTGTCCAATCGTTACGAGTTGAAAGTTAGCAAAGAGAATACGATTTGCATCCTCCTTCACGTAAAAGAGTCCTTCCGAGTGAACTGCAAAAGCGGGACTCGTTGTATCCACATAGGTAGTAAGTGAGGCAGTCGAGGTGGTCTCATTGATGGTATATAAATCAATCCGATGTCCATCCCATAGCGCAATATTTGGAAACGCCACAGACATACCACGTACCTTTCTATTACTACGCAAGAGACACTGACATCCTGTGGTGCTTTCCACAACCACCATATCCATAGAAATTTGTGTCGCCGCGGCTACACCATCCCAACCACGGCGACGCACCGTTTCTCGCAAGATTTGAAGTTTACCATTATGAAGAGCCGTGACAATGTGACCGGCAATTGTGAAGCAAATTTTCTCGACACGACCAACAACTTCCATTACAGTGAGTACCTCCCATTGATCTCCCGCATCATTACTCGTAATACTACCATTATGATTGTTTATCGCTGGTGGAGCGGTGTTGGATTCCTCGGCGTTTGTCAAAATTTCGCTACTTGTCCCTCGATACACATTCGTCGCACGTCCTGTTCTACTACTGCGATGGGCAGAGTGCTGAAACACTGCCAATGGTCCCTCTGGTGTCGCCATGGCGAGGAGTCCTTTTCGAGTATCCGTTGAAATATGTGTGACATGCACCGCATCTCGTCCAGGGTGACGCACCACGTATATAGAGTCGGTACGAATGTCATAAAATCGTACCTTATCATCTCCGCATGCAAAGGCGAGAAGCCCTGCTCCGGCCCAACACATCACAATCACAAAACGATCAGTCGTGAGGCTTGGACTTGGTGTAGATAGTTTACGTCGTAGTCGAGACTGCAGTTCGAGTCCGTCTCCAACACGGTACACGTGAATCAGATGACCGACTGTCAGCACCACCAACTGTCGCTCCGCCGCATCATACACCACTGACGAGGCGGGCTCATCCATGGAGAGGAGTGGAAACAGTTTCTGCTCCTCCGTCAGGCCAAACACCTTTCGTGTGTCGTGACCAATAAGAATAAAGGCACACTCATCGTCTCCGCCGCTGGAGGAGGTGCTTGAGGCGATGTGCACCGCATGTGTAACGGCCGACTCGGTCAAAACAGACCACATGGGCGAAAACGTGGACCGCACCTCCGGCACCACCGAAAGCGTCTTTGCGTCCACAGAGTGCACCTCATCATCCCCCCCGGCGGCCGTCGCGGAGGGGCCCGTCGACCGCTTCGTGCTGCTGTCGAGCATCCACACCACCGCCCGCATCTTCTCCGAGGCGGTGAGGAGGTACGCCCCTGTGGCGGACCACACACAAATCGACACCCCTCCATCGTCGTGCTGCGCCAAGGCTTTTTCCGCGTCGCACAACGGCGCCTCGAGGGTGTCCGCCCTCTGCCCCGACGGGAGCGCGCAGGCGGAGAGGCGCCCGCTCGACCACCCCACAGCCAACACCGGGAGGGTCGGGTGCCAGGCGAGGGAGGTGATGCGATCATTGGCGGATTTGGTGGGGGTTTTTGGGCTCGACACGCTCTCCGTGACATCCGCGAGGATTTCCCCCTCCGCGTCGGTGAGGATGAGGTGGGTTGGGTTTGTCCAGGCCGAGGCGACGTAGGGAAGGGACGGGTGTGTGGACACAACATCGGCATTCACTGTGCCACGCGCCGAAACATTGTTCACAAAGTACAGCAGCATGTTTTGTTTACTTTGCCTTTCTCTCCCTTTCTCTCTCTTTCTTTCTCTTTTGTTTGTTGCTTTGTTTGCTTGCGTGCGTGCAATCGATTCCTTTCTGATCTTCCTATGGCCAGTTGCTGCACCGATCTATCTTTTTCTTTGCCAAATATGAGGATTCCCTGTTTTACTCAGTTTCCTCTTGTTTTTTTTTTTTTGAATTCTCGCGTTTGATAATTCCTCTTTTCCTTTTTTCTTCTTCTTCTTTGACTTCACTCAAAATGTGATTCCTTACTTTATCCTTTTTGTATGTGTATTTACAAGAAAGTTGATAAAAAAAAGAAAAGAAAGCACACTAATTATCATGTTTCCAGAAGAAGAAATACATGTATAATAAAATAAATTATAGAATAGACAAAAGATGCTTAACGCGCATCCACTTGTGTATATAATCGAAAAAAAAAACGAGCATTAAGAAAATAGGTATACACAGAACAAAAATAAAAAAATACAAGCATAGAGATAACAAAGTAAAATAGATGGTATCTCCGGATATATATATATATATATATATATAAAGATAGACTGTTGATGAAATGAATAAATAATTAACAACAACGGGATAAATAATAAATAAACAAAAAACGCCACCTTGTGTAAGTCAAGATAATATTACGAGGGAGGAAGTACGCCATGGTTCATAAGTTACCGTATTTCGATCAATTGCTAATAGAGCACCTCATGCAAACAACGCCCACAAAAAAAAAAGCCCACTAAACACATAAATCCATATAATTCTGGGTGTTCACCTGCTCTAATCTCTCCCCACCCCTCTTGGGTCACTTTGTTCATCTAGTCACAAAATAAACACAAGCTAAAAACTCTCGTCATGGGAATATATATATATATATATATATATATATATAAACTTTTGCCACAAAAGCAAAGAAAGCGTCAAGGTGACACTTTACTATTCGACTCCCGCCGGTGTGTTTTTGTGTTGTTGTTGTTGTTGTTGTTGCTGTTTCTGCTATGAGTATCCATACTTTTCTTCATTTCCCCGTCTCAGGCATATATATATATATATATATATATATATGGATCTAATCACTTTGGCTAAGTTCGTCCCATTTATCACCATGGTATTTATGTGTTCCGTGTGATATGCGTCGCATTGTGACATCCTCTCTCGATGGTGAAATGTTTCGCGAAAGTTGCCGTTCCATTATCCCATGTATCGGTGTTTCCTCCACCCCAAACGGGGAGACAAGTCGCGAACGCGGACTACGCACAAGCGCGGCTCGACTCCCCTCCTCCGACCGCTGATGGCGCTGAATGAGTTCCAACCGCAACTCCGCCGCGTGCCGTGCGCGATTCTCCGACAGGAGCATATCCCGCAACCGCTCCGCCGTTCCAAACGACACCTCATTCTCCAACTCACTCCCCGCCCCGCTCTCATTCACGTCTGTTTCAACAATGGGATCCCTTTTCCCGTGCGGCGTGCGAAGGGCGAGGGGTGGGGTTTGGCTGTGCATGGCAAATCGTGCCAATTCGGCCGCCAACGCGGTGCCGAGATGACGTTGCAGTGCCACCCGCGCGTTCGCCTCATTTGCGAAGAGGAGACTCCGCTCGCGTTCCTCACTCCAACACACGGCCGCCTCCGCCATGGATTGCTGCTGCGCGGACAGGAGACGGTTTGCCGCCGCCTGCACCTCACGCAGTCGATGGGTGTGGCGCGATTCGGTCAGACAGCGCAGCGAGACGGCCGCCTCGCGGGAGACGACGCTGTCGAGAAGGTCCACGTAATGCACCTCGCGACTGGCAAGGTAGGCGCAATATACCCGACGAAAAGAGGTAGTGAGGGTGGTGATGAGGGAGGTGGAACCATCGTCGCGTGTTTGGGGTTTGTTGCCATTTGGGACGGAAAATGGGACGAGGGTCGGGGGCGGCCACTGCACGGCGGCCGGGAGTGTGGCCCGCGGCGCCTTCATCGATGAGATGTCTGTGGATGGGGAGGCAGATGGGAGGGAGGCGGAAAGGATTTGAAGCTTTCGGCGGAGGGAATAGGTATAGGCCAACAAGCAGAGAGTCGCGCCACTCGTCATGTAAAGTGCAACGCGAGTGAGATGGGCAGTGAAGGTTTGCAGTCGACTCCTCGCCTTGTGCTTCTCGACTTGTTGTTCGCTTTCGTGGTGCTTTTCTAGAAGTTTGGTATCGCAGCGTTGTGTTTCCTTTTCCAGAGCTTGACGAAGTTTCTCCTCACACACCGCCTCCTGGGTGTGAAGTTGCTTGTGCAGTGCCTCCGTCACCGACGTCTCACCTGAACGACATTGCTGTTCCACGGCGTCGATCAAGCTGAGCTGATGTTGCGTCTCGAGTCGCTTGGACTCCGCCGCAATGGACGCGGCGGTGGATGTTTGACATGCTTCATCAAGTCTTGCTCGTTCTTCTATTAACACCCTGGCGTGGGCGGTGGTTTGTTTTTCTTCTGCAATTTGTAATGCGTTTTCCACGGCTTTTTTGGTTGCCTCTTCACACTGCGTGGCTGCGTTTCGTCGTTCCGTCTCTGTTACGTCGTAAATGGATTGCTGACAAACTGTGTGAAGTGCGTTGCCTTTTGCGTCAAGAGCCTGGGATGTGGCTTCCTCGCATTGTTTTTTCATTTCCTCTTTCGCCTCTTGCAGAGCCGCTGTGGTGGATGCTTTACACTGCTCCTCGAGTCGCTGTTGCTCCTCCTCAAGTGCCTGTCCAGTGAGCACCGCAGCTTCCGATCGCAGTCGTTTCGTCTCCTCCACGATGGCCTCTCTTACCAACACTTGACACTTTTCTCTTTGCACCTGACGCTCTTCCTCGATGGATCGCGACGTAGATTCTTGGCACGCCTTCTGCACACGCTGAGACTCCTTCTCTACAGCTTCCGTCACAGTTCGTTGGCATTGTCCCTGTAAATCTGTTTTCGCACTGAGTACAGCTTCTGCTATGGTGTCTTGGCACGCTATTTGCACCCGCTCTTCCGCTTCTTTTACAACTGTTATAGTGGATATTTGGCAAGCCTTATGCTGTTCTTCCCTTTCGTTGGTGATAGATGACTCTATGGAAACCCGACACTCCTCCTGTGATTGTTCGTATGCCTGCTGGACTGCTTCTCTAGTAGTGCGATTACCTTGCTCTTGTAGCTTCCTCGTTTCGTTTTCAATAGCTTCAGCTATAGAGAGCTGGCACTCGGACATCATACCACTCCGTTCCTTTTCCAGTGCCTCTGAGGTAAACTTTTTGCATTCCTTTCGGAGTACATCCGTGTTACCTTCGAGAGCTTGCGCCAAGGAAAGATTGTGCCGCTTTATCAATACCGCCTTTTCCATTTCCAGCATTGCTGTGGTCTCTTGCGCACACTCCTTGTACATTTGTTCCTTTTCTGCCATCAATAAAGTAAGTGTGTGCTCTTTGCACTCCTTCTCAAGACGTTGCCTTTCTGCTTTTAACGCTTTCACTGCGGGGAGCTTGCATGACTCCTGTACACGTTCCCTTTCAGCCTTGATAGCGTCTGCCGTAGAGGATTGACATACCTTTTCCTGTTTTTGACGCTCCTCAAGAACGGACCTTGTCACTGATGATTTGAGTTGATCAAGCATAAGTGCTTTTTCCGCTTTTGTAGCCTCAGCAATACGATGTTGACAATCAATCTGGAGTTGCTCCCTAATTTCTCTATGCTTCTTGTCAACCTCCTTCATATGCTGGCGCATCACCACCTCGCAGTTTGGAGCACCCTTTTCGATACATAATGGTTCTACAGTAGATGGCCCTTCTTTTTTTTCAGCCTTGGAGACACAATAGGCTACGAATTGTGTAAATATACAGCTCTTTAGTGTCTCATCTATATTCGTTGATGTCCAGTCGGAGTGCGTCAAAGCAAATTCAATCACAACACCTGTATTCCTTTCATGGTGCACTTGCACATCATGGACAAGTTTTGTTGAGGGGAGACCTAACACTTGCGCTACATCCTTTGCAAAGGCATCATACACTTCACCTTCCTTAACAGGAGGACGCAGTGGCAGTTCACCACATTGTTTCTCACTTAACTGAACAGTATGATGCGAAACAATAGGGACAACAGGAGGAGACGGAGTAATCTTCACTTTTGGGTTCACCGTCAGTTTAGTGTCCTTTACTCCATCTTGCCTCGGATTTCTTTTTCTTGAAGTTTTCTGTTCAACTCTCGTGTTATGGCTATCCGTATGGGTTACTTTATAATTTTTCTCCACACCCGATTTGTTCATGTCGTAAGTCTTCCTACCTGTGATGACATTTGGTACGAATGAGTGGAGTAATGAAAACCAAGACGTTGAACCAGTGGTACGATTTGTTAAAACATTTTCACCACTAGCGTTATCGCTCTCCATACCGATGGAATGCACATGACTAAAGTTACCACCCGCACTTTTCCTTGTGTCATCGTCTTTTCCCGTGTCTTGAGGCGCCGTTACTGTCCCTTCACTCTGGTTTGATTGTTTCCCAAACCATTTCCATACCCATGAACTCCATCGCGCACCTTCTTCTTTTTCTTTGGCCTCCATTAAATCTTCTTGTGTATTTCTTGATATTTTTAACTCCTCCTGTTTTGCCACCGCGTCGGCGGATGTCTGAGGTAACTCCTCTTTCCTTTTTGTCTCCAATGTTTGGGGCATCCGTTTGGGTGTGGGAATTCCTTTCCTGGCACTTTCCACACGCTTCTCTTTTGGCGCGGGAAGCGTGTCATGGGTGTGATTCTCGGGGAAAAAATATTTGTAAAAAAGATTGAGGATGGCGGAAGACGACGCATCTGTCATGTTGAAGCGGTAAACATGAAAACCAGACGTTGCCGCATTGCCAAGGCGTGCAAACATGTGACGGAGGTGATAGAAAAAACGTTTTGTAGCTTCCCCAAACCACATCAGGCCCGCTTGTGCCTTTATGAAACACCATTTTGGGGTTTGCAAGAGGGTGGGAAGGATGGAGGCGACGAAGGGGTAACCACGGGTTACGGGAATCATTGCCATACTCGCCATCTGCTGTAATTTATTCCATGTGGCATTCACCACTTGCAGGCTCCCTGTAGAAGTACTGGAAACAGCACGTCGAAGCCAAGCAAGACTACTTGAATTACTAATACCACCACTATGAGTAAAAATGTGGTTGTTCTTGTTGTTATTATTATTAATATTATTACTGCTCTTGCTAGGAATCCTTTGCTGTCCTGCCCTACTTCCACCATCAGCGCGAGTGAGGGATAATGGACTATACCTCGCAACTGCTAAACCACAAATAACGACAAGAAAAGCAATCAGAATAGAAAGTTTTCGCTTTGAGAGACGGCGTGGGGACGGTTTCGTTGACGGCATTACTGCATGTGACGAGTCGAGGAGGTCCGAACTCTTTGTTGGGATAAACTCCGGCGGACCACGCGGCTCTATTCGACTGCGATGCGAACGAATCGAGGACCGCGACACCCGCGACGCAGGAGACGCCCCGTCAGATGGCGGATTCATTACTAAAACTGTATATATCGATAAAGATAGATTTTATTATCGCCACAACACACTAAAAAAGATAACAACTATAAGCCAAAAAATAAAAAAATAAAAAAGAGGGAGCGTGTTTGTGTGCTCCTCTTCCTCGTTGTCGGTGTTGTGGCACAAACGCGCCTTGACTGAGGTGTGCTGTCACTCGCTGCACACTTCTACTCATTCTCAGAGAAGCATTAAGTAAAGAATTGCACGAATGCAAAAAAAAAAAAAAAAAGTGAGAAGAAAGAAGAGAAAGAGGCAAAAAAAAAAAAACATACTACACAATGAACGCAGCCATAGAAAGAAAAAAATAGAAACGTGTTTTTTTAATTTTATTTTGCTTTGGTTCCTGTTTCTTTTTTTTCCCCTTTTTTTTTGCGTTTTAAGTGATATTACAAGCACATACACACATACACAAAGAACAAAAAAAAATGAACAAATAAAAAGCAACGATGCTCACAGCAGTAAGAACAACAACACGAACAACATCAACAACAAGAACAAAACACCTCGTAAATGGCACGATTTGCACTATATTCAAATCAAAGAGGAAATCAACTTTTCCCCATTTTTTCTTCTATTCTCGTCTTCTCTCTCTCTCTCTCTTTTTTTTTTTCTTTCTACACAACAAAAACAATTTACATATTCACTCCAAACTTGGGAAAGGTGTTAAAGCAACAATATACAAGCGCACACGAAATAAGTGAAAAAAAAAAACGAGAGAAAGACAGACAGAGAGACAGTACACACTCATTTCTTTCCCCCCTTCTTTGGTTGTGGTGCCGTACTCCGACCTCCATGTGTGCCGACTCTTTTCGCCTCTCTTGTCTGTGACTTGGCCCGTTGCGGCGGTTCCACGTTTTCCTTCTTCGTCTCCTCCCTTTCTGTCCCTTTGCGTGAGGCACTTCGACGCCCACTCCCACCCCTTCCGCCACTTGTTGGGGGAGGAGGCGTGGATGCCACGCCGATTGCCTTTTCCGTGTCCAATGGGGGCAAATGCCGCCCCGGCACCGCATCTGGTCGGCGTGGAAAGGACGTGACGGAGCCTCTACCGCTGCGCTGTGAGAGGGAAAGCCGAGACGCCGTGGAGGGCGGCGTGGGGGTGTGCAAAAACGGCGCACAAAGACGATATCGCGGGGAGGAGAGTTGGGTGGGCGGAATCGGCGATGCCACGGCCTCCGTGGGGTGCGTCGCCCCATCCGAGTTGGGGTCCGCCTCGCTCCGTTGCAAAGGCGTGGGAGGCGTGGGAGGAGCGGGAGGCGGCACATCCTGCGCGCGGGATTTCGCCAAAAGCGCGCGAATGCTCCGCACCCCCGCCGCCACCACCACCTCCTCCTCCGCCCCCCCCGCGCCGTACTCCTCCGCAATGAAGTCATCCATGAGGGCGCAGAAAGCGTCAAAGGAGGAGATGGACTGCAGCAGACGCCACGAGTCAAAGGAAAGGATCCGCATCGCCTCCTGTCGTCGATCGAGCGCCGCCGCGTCATCCTCGTCGGCGTCCTCCTCGGTTTCTTCGCGCGGGGCGTCGTGGAGGGCGGAGAGGAATTCCTCCGCGCTGAACCCGCGCACGCGGCGCTGCAGAGCGGCGGTGAGGAACGCGCCGAGGCCCCCGCTGTACGCCGCGTAGGCCGCGAAGGCCGCGTGCGGAAACTCCCGCACCGCCTCCCTTCCGCCCGTTCCATTCGGGGCGCCGTGGCTGCGCAGGAAGTGGCGGTGGTGCGCGTGCAGAAAGCGGCCGAGGCGGTCCACCAGACGCGGGTCCCGGGCAACGGACTCCACGCACCGCACACCCGCGAGAAAGCGCTCCAACGCGCGCGTCGTCCGCTCCGCCAAGACGGCGCCGTCGGCGGCGAGCAGCGCGTCCTCGTCGGGCGGAGGAGAGGCGCCGTCTTGGCGGAGGGCGGCGCGGGCGTTGCGGCGGGCGCGTTCGGCCGCATCTAACTCCAAAAAGGAAAGCGGCACCGGCGCGCGCCACGCCGAGGCGCTCGTCCCGCCCGAGGCGATCTCCGCCGCCATGGAAAAGGCCGTTGGGGTGTAATCCGTGGCGATGAAGTAGGCCCCATCATCGGCCGCGTCGTAGAGTTGCAGAAGGGTCTGCTCCTGCAGCTCCGCAAAGCTGCGCGGGGGGTGCGCAAATGGGCGAGTCGACGACACCGGCTCCTCGTCGGGGACGGGCGCAGGCGGAGGGGAGACGGAGGGGATCGAGTGGGTCGCACGTAATGGTCGGCGCTCGGCGTCGATGGGGGCGTTCGCGGCGCACGTCGGTTTGGGCGATTCGGGTTGGAGGTGTGGCTTTGGGGTTTGCCGGGGGCGCGGCGGGTGGGTGCCGTTGGGGTAAAGAAACCGCCGTGTGCGTTCGCGCGCGGCGCGGTACAACTCCGGATCGCTCTCCTCACTCGGCACGCCGTCGGTGAGAAAGGAGGGGGCGTTTGACGTCGGACTGTGCGGGGCGCAATTTGTTGGGGTTCGGCGCTGTCTGCGGCCGGAGGCGCTGCCGTCGCTGGAGGTGCTACTGCTCGCTCGACTCCGGGGGGTATTTTGGGGCGTCATGTTTAGATGCGCGCTCTGCCGTGTTGGATGGAGCTGTCCACGGGCGGCAAGGCGAGCCCGGGATGGGTCAATGGGTTTGGCTTTGATGGGCATTCAATGGTGTAGTCACAACAGCGAGGAAGGCACACAATGCAATAGGTAAACAGCAACAACGAAAGTGCGGAAGTGTGTGGGAAGGGAAATGTAAAGGGGAATGGACAAAAATGGAAAGGCAATTGTCTACTCTAAGAATTGTATAGATGTATAAATAGAAGTATATATATGTATATATATATATGTATGTATAGAAGTAAAAGCAAAAGAGGGTGATTCTTCTTTTTTTTTTTCTTTCTTGGTTCTATTTCTCGCAGGTAAGAATGCGACAGTATTCACCCAATGTACTTTCCTTTTGTTTTTTTTACCCTTGCGATTGCGCGTTTTCGTGAAGTGCAGAAACCAATGTTGTAACTCTTCACGTTTGACTATTTCATTTTCAGAAGACAAAAAAAAAAAGAGAGAGAAAAATATGAATCTCATTGGGTACCCACGATCCATTCAATCACCATTTCTTGAGAAACGGTAACAAAAAGGCGAAGCCATAATGTTTAGATACACGGAAAAGGCAAAAAGTGTGGAAAAAAAAATGCTTCCTTTTTTCTCTTTCAACTAGTAACATACATTCTTTCTCCCTTTGGATCACAAAATCTTTTTTTTCCTCGTTGTTATTCGTGCTTTCTCCATACTTCTTCCTCTCTTCTGTTTTTTTTTTTTGCTTAGATGGGCGGGAGATTCACTCACAGATGGAAGAAGAAGAAGAAGAAGAAAAAAAACAACAACAAACGAACAAAAGAAAAGCGACCAAACGTCAAAAAGAAAATAATAAAAAAAAAAAAGAATATAATAGAATAACGGGTATGATGAAGCACACTTGAAACATCACGTCAATTAGTCTTTTTTGCTTCCGCACTTTCTTTTCTTTTTTTGTTGTTGTTACTTCCTCATCGTTTTTTTCTTCTCCATTTCAGTACCCAAAAATGTGGTAACGGGAGAATAGGAGAAAAAAAAAGAAATCGAAAAAAAAAAATCTCCTTTTTGTTTTAACATGGTAAGAATTACATTCTCTTTCGTTTTTTTTTCTTTTCTTTGTGTTGGTTCACCTCTGCATCATTACATAAACTTTCAAGATAAGGTAAAACAGACAAATAATCGAAGAATAAACTTTAACAAGTCACTTTTTACATGCTCCTTTAATTAACTCTCTTATTTTAAGCAAATATAAGAGCAGTCTCTCTTCTTTTTTTGTTTTTTTTTTCCTTTAGAGGAGGCACATCTAAAGACATATATATATATATATATATATATATATATATATATATTTACATATAATTTAATCCAAAGGTAAGAAAAGGTAATCAAAAAATGTGTCACGAGACTGGAAAGGAATACGAGAGAACTACAGCCTCCCTCCCCAAAAAAAAAAAAAAATGGCAACCCAAAACATAAGGAGATGATACGCGAATACATTATCGTACATTTTTTCTCTGACAACAATAACAAAAAACAAAAGAGGAAAAGAAAACGAAAAAAAAAGAGGGGGTGGGGAAGAAAAAATAAGCAAAAAAAAATTCAAAAGACGAAAGAGAGGGGCTTTCCTTTTTGTTTTCAAGGAGTGCCTTCCTTTACTAAAAATAATGAACAAAAGCAAAAAAAAAAGTGCTTTCGTTCCATCTTTCTCCTCCTTTCGCCTCCTTTTACCTATTTTTTTTTTTCTTCTTTCCTCCCTCCCACTTACCAATTTTTTCTTTCCCCTTTTTGCCTTTACATATACATGGTTTCCGCTTTACTCTTCATGTATGTGATCTGACGATACGTGTCTAAACGTTTGACGTCTCTCCCGCGTTGTTTCGCTTTAACACCGTTTGCGCGAATACATTTTCCGCATTTTTTTGCATTTTTTGAAACTCCAAAAATCGCTCCATTTGCAATGCGCGGTCCTGATTTGTTGTGCGCCACAGTGCGGCAGAGCTTCGGTACGGCAACATGTCCTCTTTGGAAACTGTTCCCTTTGTTTCCTTCGCGGCCGCCGGCACCGCCGCGGTCTCATCCGCCGCCCGTTCATTTACAGCCCGTTCATTTACAGCCCGTCCATTTACAGACAGTTCGTTCACAGCCCGTTCTTGAAAGGCCGCTTCGTGCGCAGCGTCCGCTGTGGGTGTGCCGTTGTTTGGGGTCCGATGAACGCGCAGCTTCGCGCCGCATGAGCCGCACACCGGTGTCCCCTTTCGTCCGTTTCCGCCCACATGTGCGTTGTATGTGCTCCCCGGGTACCGCAATCCGGCGGTGTCGTTTGCCGACATGGTCGTCTCATCGAGCGGAATCCAAACCACCCCACCGCCGTATGGGTGGGCGTTGTACGCCCCAAGTCGCGGCACCGGTGGAAACGTCATTCCCGTCCGCGGCGGTGTGCGCTTTGCTTCCGTGTCCGTTTCGCCCTCCTCCTCCCCCTCCGCCGCCGTCTCCGGGTGGGGGGTGGTGTTGGTGGCTTTGTCCGCCCAAAGGGGGGGGAGGTCGTCCGTCTCCTCCGGCAGTCCGGCCGCGCGTCGGGCGAGGCGGCGCTGCTGCTGCGCGCGGGTGCGCTCCTTGTGCTCGAGGAGGAGAAGCTCCTGCAGGCGATCCCGACGGCGCACAGGGACGAGGGCGGCGGTGCGGGCAAAGTCGCCGCGCGTGCTTTGGAGCATTTCGTCGGGTTGGAATTTGTGGGCGTTGCGCGTGCTGGCGAGGAGACTGCGGGCGCGAAGGCTTTCATTGAGGGTGCGGAGGTAAAGAGCGTCTTTGCTGCAACCCGTTCCCTCCCCGCGGAGGAGAAGCGTGCTGCGGTCGGCGTGATTGCACGTCGCGTTGGTGCGGTTGTGACAGTACGAACACTGACAGAAGGCTTTGCACTGATCACGAATCATTTGGCGGGGAGTGAAATGTGGGGGAGATACGTGAAGGTAAAGGCTACGCGGAGAAACGCTTTTTTTGGGGGGTTTTCTTCTTGTTTTGTGTTTGAAAGAGGCAAGCCATGTGATAATCAAAGAGGGAAAGAAAGAGAAAAAAAAATGAAATGAGGTAAAATTACACAATGCATTCAATAAAAAAGAAAAAGAAAAAAAAGATGAAAAAGAGTGTACTGTTTTCATTTTTCATATTGCAGTTTACTTCAACATGGTGAGCTTCTTTCATTCGTATATATATATATATAGATATATATATATATGTATATATATAGATGGATATATATAAATACACATGCCACTGAAAGCCGGAATCTTAAAAAGATTTGGCCACACATCATTCCCTCTCACTTTTTTTTTTTTTTGATTGTCTCTTTCATTTTTAGTCTCTTCGTATACATCTGAAATGCCCCCGAAACAGGGAGGTACATCTTTCCCTTTCATTAAAAATGCCATCTTTTTTTTTTTAATTTGTTTTGTTTCGCGTAATTCTAACTTACATGGAATTAAATACACCTTGACCACACTTGGTGAGAGGATTATCAAACGAAAAAAATATATGTATAAGTACATATTTTTCCTCTCCAACTTTCTTTTTCTCTTTTCGTTTGTGTATGTGAGCGTCAAATTATATACGGTTGAGTATTGGGTTGTGTATGAACGACAAAAGTGCACAAAGATGCCAACATCATTCAATAAGACCCTTTCTTTTTTCTCTTTTTTGGAGGTGAGGAAAAGTACCTTCGAGTGATCCCATGCTACGTGTGTCCTCTTTGGAAGAGCAGAAACCAACAAAAAGACCTCAAAGCAAAAAAAAAAAAAACTGAAGAAAAAAAAATAATCGATATATATATATATATATATATATATATATATATGTATATAAGACGTTTTCTTCCACCCTTTAGCATCCATACTACGTGAGTGCATTTTTTTTCCTTTTTTTTTTCTGAGATCTTCACCATCGCCATTGTTCGTTTTCTACATTCTCTCTCTTTTTTTTTTTTGGTTCATTTCTTATTTGTTTGCTCGCCGTTCTCGTCTTACCTTGCTGTTACAGTGCGTTACAACTCCTCGTTTTCACGCACAGTTGGAATGGGTCCGTTATCTCCCTCTTGTTGCCGCATGGCGGCGCACGCACCGGGAGGGAGTTTCTCCCCCGACGCCGTTTTGATTTGACTTCCGTTTCCGTTTCCGTTTCCGCTTCCGTTTCCATTCAAACTCGCCGTCCCCTTCTTTACGGTGGACCCCTTCACGAGTGTGCTCTTCCACAGATCTCGGTTATCGGAGTTCCCGAGTCCCCCCGGGGCGGCGGTGACGTCGTCGGGCATACTCGGCTTTATCTTTCGCCAAACCACACCCGCGCCTTCGGGACGGGGGCCGTAGTAATTCCTCCGGCCACTTTTTCCCACCGCCTCCGTTCCCTCTCCGTTGATGCCCGTGTTTGCGCTTACTGCTTGCGGCTGTGTGGGGTCCGCGTGGGGTTGGGAGGGAGTGGGAGAGGCGATGGAGTGCGGCGCCGTCGCCCCGTGTGTGGCTGTGCCCGCGCCAAACGTGTTTTGTTGGGCGGATGGCTGAAACGGAATCGGACGCGGTCCTTTTCCCGTTTCCTGTCGGATCTTTGCGGCGTCGGTGTCCATGGTGGCGTTCACGCGGGCCTTGTGTTCGAGAATGAGAAGCCGTTCGAGGCGATCCAACTCGGCCATCGCGTCGCGCTCCATTTCCTCCGTTGTGCGCGTGTCGGTGGCGTTTGGGTTTGTGCGTCGGGTGGACGGGACGAAGGTGGTGTATTTATCCCCACCGGGAACACCAACTCGGCCGTTGGACGCGTTGAGGGCGGTTTGGTTCACGTGATGCTCGGGATCATCGAGCTCGAACGAGGGGGCCGCGTTTGGGGGACCCGAGGTGAGCAACTCATGACACGGACAGCAGCAGTTTGTTAAGTGGCGGATGGAGTTTAACTGCTTGAGGGTTTGGGACACACCGAACTTTTTCTCATTGACGGTGCGGCGGCTGTTGCAGAAGTCGCACTGGCAGTGATGGTGCGATTGGTACTGCACCGTCTCATACGGAACCTTCGCAGTCATGCGGGAATAGACTGTGCGGCGAAAACAGTAATAGAAATATATATATATATATATACTTATTTATTAATGGATAAACAGAGACAAAAAAAGTGTCACTGTTTTTTTCTTTTTTTGGTTGCTGTTGTTGCTGTTGTCAGGTTATTTGTATGTATGAGTCTGTTCCCTTTTGTGCTTTCATGAGGTTAAAGAGAGAGATCAAAGAAAGGGTTGGTAAAAAAAGAAAAAAAAATTACGCTACATTTATTCATGTAGTTATACAGCTATATATACACATATATACATAAATGTCGATTTGCATATTCGCAACAACAAGAAAAGAATGAAATACAATAAAAGTAATAAAACAAACTCTTCTAAATGTGAGAGTAGTAACATAAAGAAGAAAATTGTATCAATTTCCTCATAGACGGTAGCATTTACAGTCTTATTCACCACTTTTTATTTTTATTTTTATTCCTTCTGGAAGGAAAAGAAACAAAAAAAAAACGGTAAAAAGAAGACACATTTTCTTTAATTTACAGCCCACCGTTCAATAACTGCTTTAGTAAACGTCACCTCATCCTAGACGCACAAACAGAATAATAATAATAAAAGAAAAAAGGAAAGGGGGTAATAATAAAAAAGAGAAGAAAAAGGTAATAACATAAACGCAAGAACAACAACAAAAAGAGACTACATAATTCCCTTTTTTTTTGTCATTAAGTAGACTTTTACTCGAATTTGCAAAAATCTCATTCCCTTCAGCCCTCTTTGATCGCCACTGTTTTTGTTTTCTGTTGTATATATATAAATATATGTAAACACTTTTTTTCTTTTTTGATGTTGTCTACAGGAGGAAAACAAGAAGCTTCAATATTAATAATTTCATTCCATAATGTCCGGATACACTAATTTCCTTACTGTTCGAACGAAAAATCAACAACAATAATAACAAAAAAACGACACAGTTGTAGGAGCATTACAATTGTAATTGTGTGAGAGTAGTACAAAACAGAACAGTAAATATCTCATCATAGAAACGCAAAGCACAGATACACATGTTATTCTAAATCACGGCATATGCACGTGCGTGCCTGCATGCTAGAGATAGGGAGAGAAAAGCAAAAAACAAAAAAAAAATAATGAAGTTTACCCTTACAAAAAAACTGAAATAGACAAATGTTCAAAAGAAGTATCATAGCACAGGTCTCCTTACACAAAAATAATATTTCATTATTTTATGTGATGGGCTTCTTCATTCTTCTTAAATTCTCTATCAATTACATATATACATCTATATATATATATATGTGTGTGTGTAATTGTTCTTCAATTTCTTCTTTTTAATGTTCTTCTTCATTTTTTCTCGCCTATATTTGTTTTCATTTTCTTTACTTTCCTCATTTTTTACTTTACTTTTTTCTCTTTTGTTTTTCCCCTTGTTATCACTGTCATTCTACGCCCATTAAATCCACCTGAGACCTTTCATTTTCATTTTCATTTTCTTCTTTCCTTTTTCTTTCTCTACTTGTTTTCATTATTAAATAATAATAATAATAATATATATTAAAAAAAAAAAGCACCCAAAGAAAAACAGGTAGGCACCTTCCCTGTTCCCAGGTCTCCTCCCCCCTTTTCTCCCTATTCACGTGAATCCTCCCTTTGTGGGTGGCGTCGTCGCATGTTGGAGGACGGCAATAACGGATCCGACGCTTTTGCTGTCGCGCCTGTCCAATTACTCATTGGGTCCGCATGCCGCTCCCACTGCGCACCCTCCGCCGCATTTCCCACTGCCATGCCATCCGCTGTGCCGCCTGTGTAGTGCAGCGCGGAGGCATGAAGTGTTTGTGCCTTTTGCATGACTGTACGTATAGTCAACACAAGCCATGTCGGTCCCGTCTCCTCAAATGCCTGCCATTGGGCGAAAATGAATTGCTTGAAGAACAACGCGGTGATGAGAATAATCACAATGAGTAATACAGGCGAGGTGAGGACATACCACAACTCATTCCAACCAAGCAGCAGCAACGCGGGAAGCACCCACGCTGGCAGACTTTGCTTTCCACTTTCAATGGTGCGAAGCTGCAACTGCACCGTGAATTCACTCTTTTGTGTGTATAGGTCAAATGCACGCTGCACCGCCTGCTGACTGAGCAGCACACAATCCTCAACCACCGCCGCTTCCGTTTCTTCCGTCCCCTCCGCCTCCGCGGCGCGAATGGGAACACGCAACGGGTAATTCGGGGCGTCAATTAAAGAGACAAACTCCAAAAAGAAGTGCCGCTCCGCCTCATTCGCGCGCACACAAAGACGCCACTCTTCGCGACCCAGCCGAGACGCGGCGCGTCCGTTAAGTGGCTTCGCGTCCTCTCTCCCGATTTGCCCCTCCACCCGAACGAGTCCGAGTCGGTAGTACAGCAAACACCCCAACAGGACAAGTCCCGCCTGACGCGCCAAAGGCTCCGCGGCTTGAAGGCCTTTGGTGGTGGTGAAGAAACGGACGGTGCCGTCGGCGGTGCGGGTGAGGGCCTGTTCAAAGGCGTGATGCACCGTTTCCGGCGCGCTTTCTGCCATGGCAGCGAAGCGGTGACGTACTTTTTGGTAAATCGCTTCAACGGCTGCGTGCGCCACGCATGATCGCAGCGCCGCGTCCTTCTCCACAAGTTCAGCAAAGCGGCCGTAGAGTTGTTGCTGCTGGAGATGTTGTAGTGGGACCTCGTTCAATGGAGAAAGGGCGTGGATAATGGATTGCAGCGCGTCACCCAAACGGGACCAAAAGGCAGAAATGAGCGCACAGCACTTCTCACTGTCTGGCACCAAAGCCGCACTGCTGTTTGGACCAGTGGAGGTATTACTACTACCCACACCACCACTGCTGCCGTTGTAGGATGTACTGTTGTAGCTCGTGTTGTACATGCTTGGTGCGCTACTATTTGATGTATCCGTATGATTCACATCTCGATAATCCCCAGTTGCGTTGCCTCCCCCGCGCCATGACGGGATGAGTGGGAGGTTTTGGGATTCCTTCACCACCCAACGCACCGCGGCGTCAACGGCCCCGCTGACAGATGTGTCGAGGGCCGCCACCACAACCGACGCAATCGTCTTTGCGTACTGCGAGAGGAGTTGCAGTTGGGCTGATATGAGATCCCCCTCAAGCTCCGCCGCCGCCTCCTTTACCGCCGCCTGGGCGTAGAGGCGTGTTTGGGTTTGGAATTCCTTTAGCTCCGCGTCAATGTCGCTGTCGAGGAGAGATGATAGTTGAGGGACAAGGTCCCCGCGGTGTAGACGGGACGCATAGGCGCGACACGTCAACGCAAAGTGTTCCATCAGTGCGTGGCGTATCTCCTGACATCGATGCCGCGCAAGCATCTCACGCTGTGTAGGAATGTCGAGATCTTTGCTGTGGCGAATCATATCCCAACAATTCGTCAAATACGCCGAGAGGCCGTCTAGTGGGACACCTCGAAACATGGCCTCACGATCCGCAAAGAGGTAATCCTTCGAGATGGGTGAAAGAAACCAGGAGCGAAACTCCGTAATGGATGATTCAAAAGCTGGACGTTGAAGTTTATAGTGTGGGAGGCAGCGGTAACGTAATTCGAAAAGGGCATCAATACTGCTCTCCGCAAAGGTTTCAGGCTTGGCAATGCTAGTCCATATCTTATCAAAGGAATCACGAACGGTTCTAATGTGATGCGAGGGGTCCTCATCCGTAAAGTCACGCAACACAATAAGTAATGTGGGCTTCTCCTCACGTTCATAACTGTCATGGGAAAATAACTGCAAGTTTACCTCAAAAATAGTACGCAAAAGGCTCATATTAGCTGCATTGAAGCGTCCCACATCAACTGCCCACATATTAATGATAAGCGTATCCGCGACGCTTAACGCGAAAAGCGAGAGCTGACGCTCAAAGCTTTGATCCTCCCCACGCTCAATCCCATCCGTGCCCTCAAAATCCAAGACGTAGAGCGGCGACTCCTCGGCGGGGGAATCTGTTCCGGAAACTGGATTGCGGGCAACAAAGGCACCTTTGGTGGTTTGCCCACGCCGCAGTGTCTCGTCCATGGTCTGAAACTTTGTGTGGAAGAGGTGATTCAATAGTGTAGACTTACCGCTGCTCTGTCCTCCAAAGACAGCAACAACGTGATAGTTCACACCAACACTGCGCAAAAGTGCGCCGACATCGTCACATTTTTTGCGCTTCCCATCGTCAAGGGAGGAGATGAGAAAATCACTTATTCCCGCCTCTGGTAAAAGTTGACCATCGTCATCGATGAGATGAACGCTCGCCAGTTTTGGCTCTTTTTGTACAATAGGAACAGTTGTCATTGATTTCAATGTGGAAGTACCAAAAATAAAAAGCCTTTGATTTACTTTTTTTTTGTTTCACTGCTTTTCTTTTTTTTTGTTTTGCCTTTTGGATTAGAGCTATACGCAGGGGATTTTTTTTTTACCTTTTCCCTTTACTTTTTTAATTATTCTAGGCACTTACACACAGAGAAAAAAAAAAAAAGACGCGCAAATAGAGTAGTTTTTACTTCTTGTTGAAGGATAAAAAAATATTTAAATATTTTTTTTTCCCCCTTTTCTTTTGATAGTCTGCTTCAAGAGAAAAATTGAGAGTGAGTCAGCAATTTTTCATTCTTGTAAATGTAAGGAGATAAGTGAGGAAAAAAGTAAAAAATGAAAATAAAAAGAGAGCGAGAAAAACTATGTAGACAGATTGGCTGGATCCACAGCGCATACACACATATATATGCATGTATAAATATATAAGAAGTAATACTCAAGTTCCAAGGGCTCGGTTGATATTTACTTCAACAAAGGAGATGGAAGGCAACATAGACAATACGAAAGTCAGTTATTTCATAGGAACACAGGGAAAAGGGAGGTAATAGCCTCAACAAAAGTTGACAAAGGATTTGGTGGTAAGACAGAGAAAGGGATTGATTTCGGCGGGATGGTCTAAAATGGCAACAGTACAAAAAAAAATGATAATAATAAATTAAACACAAATTATAAGCTAACACACACGTAAAAAACAAAAACAAAACATGGTACAGGTAATTTAAAAAGGGAAAGTGCAAGTACAGAAAATAAAACGAATCTATGCCAACCCGATTCACCACTCACCCTCTCTCTCTAAATTCTTTTACTCCTTCTATTAGCCTCTAGCTCTCTCTTCCAATTCTTTTTATTATTTCTTCGATTTTTTTTTTTGCTTCTTTCTATTATTCTTTCTATCTCCCAACTTCACTTCTTTCATGTAATTTAAACTCGATGAGCGCTGGTGCTACGAGTTGTTTCCCATTTGCGTGTCTTTTCTGGGAGTGGCGCGCTTGGACTTCGGTTCGATAGCGGCAACTGACGCACGTAACCTTCCCTTTCTAATCGCCGGATTATCTCCGAGCGTCGTGTATGGTGCGAGTCATCTGTAATGTATATTTTGCGGCCATAATTCGTACCAAAAGAACGGGATCGCGGAGAAGGGGACCTGCGACCCTCCGAAGATGCTCTTTTAGGCGAAGGAGCCCTTGGTTCTTGCGCAGCAGACGCCACCACATCTGCAGATGGGGGCTCAGCCATTTTGGGACAACATGCACACGGATTGCATGGGCAGGCCTTGGCAGAAGTGCTGCGTCCTCCACGTTTACCCTTGCAGCCACACTTACAGTTGGGTGGGCATTTGGACACGCCGCCATATCCGCAACCGCATTCAGCCTGTGCTCCTCCTCCTCCACGCATGTCTGTTCGTCGACTTGTCTTGCAGCCACACTTACAGTTGGGTGGGCATTTGGACACGCCGCCATATCCGCAACCGCATTCAGCCTGTGCTCCTCCTCCTCCACGCATGTCTGTTCGTCGACTTGTCTTGCAGGTGCACTTGCACGGATGTTTGCACTTGCAGCACTCTCCGCACCTACACGTCTGCTCGGGTGTTGTCGTATCCCTCCGACTTGTGTAACCGGTTTTGTGATGCCGACGCGGTCCAAACGGGGCGTGAAAGGCGCCGTGCCAACGTCGTCGAGGCGATGGCCGTGCCGAACGCGGTTGGCTGTGCTGTCGGAGACTTCCTGTGCTGTACACCATCGGCGCATCCGCCGAGACATCATGTGACTGTCTCCCGCCCCGTCCGCGCGCGTGTGCGCTCCGTTCCCGCCGTCTCGTTTGGAGTTCCTCACGTAACGCCTCGCGCCGCCGCTCCTGTTCGACGGCGACGGCGCGTTGGTAGAGCGAGCCCTGCGAGCAGCGCAGCATGTGGGCCGTGTTGGAGCGATAGGGACGCTGCGCCACGCCAAACGCCTCCGACTGGTAAAGGGCGGACGTCGTGTGATGCCGCGCCGCACGCGCCTGGCGATTGCGCTCCGCCCGTTCCTGTTGCTCCCACTCCAGCAGCTCCGCGTGCTCGGGGACGCAGCAGAAGCAGCGGCGAGAACAGGACCCGAAGGAGTGGGAGTCCATCGACGCCCGCCGTCGCCGCTGCGTGGGTTCGTTTGGGTGGTAGGGAATGACGGAACCGCTCGTTGGGGCGGCGGCGGTTTCGCAGCAACACGGCACACGTGGGGCGACGACTCCGCAATGGTAGAGAATGGGAGCGGAGGGCTCCGGTTGGGCCCCGTGTTCGCCATAGGTCTCGGGATCATAGCGTGGGGTAGGGGAAGCCATTGTGTATGGAGTCACGTTGTGGATATTGATGGTGTTATTCGTTTTGCGACTGTTTCTCTTTTTTTTTTTCTTTTTGAAAAATATATATATATATATTTTTTAAAAGATATTCTCCACCTTTGAGGTTGTTGAAAGTTTCACTTGATGACCCTTTTTGCCGTTAGGTTCTTGTGTGATGTGTGTTTGCCTGAAATTTGATTATCTAAAGAAGATTGAGTGTCAAGTGATCCTATACTAATTTCACAGTGAGCGTAAAAAAGATACACACGAAGCGAAAGAGGTCTCTATTTTTGTGTTTTCTTTTTGCTATTGTTGTCGTCGTCTAGCTTTGACTTCAATCTCACGTTTTTTTTTTTTAATATATATTGAACTCGTATTTTATTTTTCTGTTCCTGTTGATGTTACGTGACCCTACAACTCTTTGGTATGTCAGATTATGTATCGACTGCGGGGCACCGTCTTAAAAAAGACCCTTTATTTTCATTTAGATGGAAAAAACACACGCAGAACAGAAAAAAAAAAAATGGGTGAAAAGAGCAATCATTTCGTGTCAATGCATAGATATTTTTACAAACCAGAGGATATGTTTGACCGACATAAAAATAACACAATATATATATATATATATATAAAGGAAAAATACACTCTACAAGTTTCAATCAGAAAGACATACAAAAAAAATAATTCCGGTTGTCGTTTTACTAGCATAAATAAATGTATCTCCTTCCTAACTCATCCTCATCAAGTCCTTTTTTTCTTTATTAATTTTTCCTTCTTTTCTTCATATTTATGAGTGAGCTTTGGATTTTTTTTTTTTAGATTTCTATCTTTTTTTTTTTTTTCGAAAGGTTCATTGCTCATTCCTTCTTTCTTTCTTCTACCTTTATATATTCTTTCCCCCGTTAATAATTAGAAATAGCAGGAACGCAGATAACAAACTTAGTCGAATCAGTAAACGTGGAGAAAGTCATCATATGACGATCAAATCCGATTTCATTGCGAGTATATTACAACATCCAGGCATACACATATAAATGTAACAACACAAACAAACAAACAAAAAAATAATAAGTGATCACAACAGTCATAAGCCAACGAAAAAAATAATAATAGAGAGTCCAAGGAAACTTAAATGCGACGGTAGCTTGTACGTTGTGTATCCTCTCCTGGTGCCTCATTCCCATTCCCTTGACGAATGGCCGGACCGCTACGATTCTCATCTCCACCCCCCGTCATTCCCGGTGGAAGGATTTCATTCTCCATTCCCATCACCATTCCCACAATGAGGAGAAGCGCAAACATGTTGAGTCCAACCACGACACACGCAACAATCTTTACAAAGGTAAGCCAACCATCCGCACACATGGTGGAGGCAAATGTGCTGTAGAAGGCGTTACAATCGGCGGTGTTGGTGGCGACAATAATGCCCGTCCCCCACGCGGAGGGAAATCCGAGAAGAAAGAGAAACCAGAGGAGATACACTGCGAGAAGGTACTGCGCGTGGGTCGCGTATGAACCGCTTGTGGCGAGGTAAACCATACTGTACGCGATGACAGTCATCACCAGTCCGTAATTGTAGGCGGTGGAGAAGTACAGAATGATGGAGAGTGCCATATTCACGATGGAGGTGCAGAAGCAGAGAAATGTTGGGGGATTCTTTCGGGCCGCGTGAAACGCATGGACGAGTTGGGCACGCATCACAAAAGTCATGCAGACGAGCATCACCATAAAGAAAATGGGCATTCCAATTCCATTCATCTCATCCGCGGCGTTGGCGGCCCGCGCGGGACGCGTCAATAAAGCAATGGACGCACAAAGTGCAATCAAAGGGTGTAATAAGTGTTCGAACATTTATTTTTGATTAAATGGTCTTTTTGTTGTTCTTGTTGTTTTCGTTATTGTGCTCTAAAAGTATGAATGTAATACAAAATAGTTTTTGTTCGAACAAATAATGAAGATGAATTTATTACAAGAATATATATATATATATATATATATTTGAAAAATATATATATCTGTGACTACAAAAAAAAAAGAAAAAAAGAAGAAAAAATAGATCAAAAGGACGAGAAAGCAAAAGAGAGACGATTTCATTCATTTTTTTTATTTTTTTAAAGCATTCATTGAAAAAAAAAAAAACAACGGACAGAAAAAAAACAAAAAAAAAACATTCCTTTCTTATGAAACGTCAAACACATATTCTTCTTTTTTTGTTGTTTTGGTATCTTTGGCCCATCACTTCGAAGACTTTTCTTTTTTCTTGTTTCGTTCCGCGTGGTTTTCGTATATTTCTTCTTCTTCGACTTTTGAACCTACACATTTGGCTTTCCTTTTCTTGTTTTTCTTCATTCTCCACACACACAAAAAAGAAAGAAAATGAATTTGATGATAATAAAAAAAAAGGCAACATATATAAATATATATATATGCATATATGCAAACTCCTGTCACACATAACGGAAGAGAATGAGTACGAAAAGACACGCATTCAGCAAATAGAAAAGCAAAAACACAAAAGCAAACCAAAAAAAAAAAAAATTGAAAAAGAAATTCAAAATTTTTTTTTACTTTTTCTGTGTGTGTATATGTTTGCATATATGTTTCACTTTTCAATTTTCATTTTGATCTTTTTTTTTTCTTTTTTTTGCTTGTCTTTGCTATATATATATATATAGATATATGTCTACTCCTTCTTTTCACTCTCGCTGTTCATCTTCTCCGCCTCCAATGCCGCCTCTCGTGCCTTACTCTGTTCATTTTCGAGTTTCTCCTTCAGCGCCTTTTCCCGTCTCGCGCGTACCTCCTGAATTTCCCGCGCAATTCGCCGTCTATTTGCGATGACGTCATACAACGTCCCCACACACCGCCCAACCGCGGCGATGAACATCGCCACTGCCTGATCATTGGCGTGTCGAATCATTTCCGTGGATGTCTTGTGGTGGTAAATGTGCGGCTGCAGACTGATGAGTTCCTGCAGTACGCCGAGGACGTCCTCCGAGATGGGCATTCCCCCCCCGGCGACGTCGCGGAGGTACTCCTCCATGCTCTGCAGCACGCGCCCGAGGTGCGACATGGCGAGCTCCCGCTCCTGAATCTGCGTGGAGAGGGTGGTGATGGTCGAGTCCGTCAAATCGCGCAGGAGGTGTTCGATCCCGATCTCCTCCGCCTCCTCCGCGCCGAGGTGGGTGGGGATGTTGCGAAACTCCAACGCCCGCGTGCCTTGCCGGGCGTGGATGGTGGTGTACGCGAGGACGGGCACCCCTTTATTGCTCGGGTCCGTATTCACAATGCAGTAGACGGGATTCGCGCAGAACCGGTCGGCGATGAGGAGATGGAGTAACATGTCGTTTGGCTGAATCGCGCACGACGGGCCGGCGGAGTACCACCCCACCACCTGCACCTTTGGCAGCACGCGGCGAAACATGAAGAACATCTCCTCCGCGTAGTTCGTGTCGACAAACCAGACATCCGCGTTGTGCGGGTCCTCGTCGAACGGGACGGCGAAGCTGTTGTTGATGTCAAGCACCGGCGTCGCGTCGGGGGCGCGGGTGTGGCGGCCGAGAAGAAGTCCGGCAACGCGGCGCTTTCGCAGCGCCTTGGCGTTCACCCGCGCGTAGTGGTCGACGAGGGAGAGGAGGACGAGGGGGTGCACATCCACGCGGGAGGCGGCGGGCGTAAAGCCGTGCGCATCGGAGCGGCCGTTCGGGGCGGCGTTCGGGGCATCGCCATCCATCGCGGGGTCCTCCAACGCGTTGGGGGAGGAAGAGGTCTCGGCTTTGCCCATTTTTGGATGGCGCTCTTTTTGGTTGTAATGCGTGTTTCGGGTTGTTGTTTTTTTCTTTTTCTTTCTTTGGTGGGAGAAAAGGGGAGAGGAGGGGGTCCTTTCCGTTCCTATTCTGTTTTTGTTGTTGTTGTTGTTGTTGTTGAAAAGATGTAAAAAGGGGGAGAAAAGATGTCACAAATGTCAAATAGAGAACTCCTTTCGTTATTTATTTTATTTTTTTTTGGTTTTTTTCACTTTTTGCGTTGAATTGTGTCTTTATGTGTGCTTTTCCTTCTCTCTCATTTTCGTTATGATCTATATATATATATATATATATATATATATATATATATATGTATATATATATATAAAGAAGTAGTTAAACCGAAAGAAAAATCTCAACAACAGCAACAATCATCTCTTTCTTTGCTGTTGTTTGGAAATAATACAACAACGATGTAAAAAATATATATTTTTCTTTTGGGTTAATTCGCTCGAAATTCAAAAGGAAGTCGAGTCATCAATCATAGTAATAATGAAACAAAGAAAAACAATATATGTAAAACAAGAATTTTTTTTTGCTTCGCGCTCTACTTTTTTTTTTTTCTTCTCTCTTTTATAGTATTTTTCGATTACTCCGTAAAGCGAATAGCATTCCCATCAATAGAGACACAAAGAGAATAACAAGTAAGAAAAAAAAAAAAAACAGAAAAAACGCATACGCTATAACTACACAATGTAATGAAAATAAAAATAACATACTTTTCAATAACAATAACAACAACAAAGCATTCCTCTTTCTATTTACTTCTGTTCAAGTGAGATCGTCTCTAAAACATTATGCTAAACGATTTCTACAAATAATTAATAATATCAATAGTAACAAAAAAGCGCAGTAACCATCACAACAACAAAAGATAATAGTAGTAATAATAATAATAAATAGCAAACATAAAAATAAGTTCATGTCATCCAAACAGTCATCACCTAAAGAAGTACACATCTCCAAAGTGTATTTGCAGTAATCCAATCTCACAACTTTCAACAATAAAAACGAGAAAAAGAAAACAAATGAAGAAGACAAAACATCCCATTTTTCCCAACGTTTACTTCCTTTTTCTTTATTTTTTTTTTTGTATTTTTCCTTTTTTTTTTCTTTTCCTTGTGTATTCCTTTCTTTTCCCTTCTCCTTTTCCCCCTTTCCGTTTTCGTTTCTCACTTACTGTCGTGTTCCTCCTCCGCCGTTTCGCGTGTGAGGGGTCCGTTTGTGGCGCCAAACACTTCTCCCGACAGAACGAGCACCGGAACAAGTGTCAGCCCAATCACCAAACACGCCGCAATCTTCACAACCGTCAGCCAACCATCTCTACACATCGTCTCCGCAAAGGTGTTGTAGAAGGCGACGCAGTTCCATCTATTGGTGGCGTTAATGATACCAAAGTTGAGGGACGTCGGGATCCCAACAACAATGAAAAACCAAATCAAATAGATGAAGAGAAGTTGAACGGCGTGGCGGCGCACCCCTTCGCGACTGCTAAAGCAGAGAAGAGCGAAGGACAAGACGGTCGTCATGACGCCGTAATTGAAGGCGGTGGAAAAGTACAGAAAGATGGAGAGAAAGATGTTTAACAGGGAGCCGCAGAAACAGACGAGGAGGGCGGTGTCGGAGAATGCGGCGCGAAAGGAGCGGAGCACCAATCGACCCGTTAAACAAACGGTGAGGAGAAGAAAAAAGATGAACAGAATGGGCATTCCAATGCCATTCATTTTATCCACACTGCGGGAAGCGGCGGTGTAGTTCATGACGGAAATGGAAATGATCTTTTTTTGTTGTTGTTGTTGTTGTTTGTTGTGTTATTTGTTTATGTCCACTTGAAACAAATATAATGACACCTTTTTGTTTTTGTTCTTTTTTCTAAATAACGCTTCTGAGAATACGAATAAATGCTTTCCTTTTTAAGACATTTACATAATTTAATATAAATTGATAAATGATAAAATTTGGTGTAATGACAATCCATTCACAAAAAAGAAAAGAGAAGAGCAAACAAAAAGAACGAAAGAAAGAAAGAGGAAAATAAAAGTGCATTATCGGATTCAAGTGATTATACTTCATTACACATTCTCTCCCATTTGCATTACAACAACATGTAAACTCAGAGATAAAAAAGGAAAAAAAGGAAAAACAATCATCCAAAGTGTCGGCGTCGTAATCATAATAGTAAGAAAGAAAACAAAACAGAAAAAAAAAAAAAAAGTAAAAGGAGCATTTTCGAATTTTGGAAAAATTGGAGATACGCAAGTGGTGCTTTTGTTGAAAGATGTGTGTGGTGTGTGGTGTGTGGCAATGAAAGAAAGGAAACGAAAAGAAAAGAAAAGAAAAAAAAACTCTAAAATAAATTAAAAAAAAAAGAAACCGCACATGCAAAACTATCAAAAAAAAACATGAAAGAGCACACACACGGAAAAAAAAAGAAAAACGCAAGGAGAGGGGAAGAAAGTAATTGATTGAAAAGATTATGAGGGGAAACAAACAAAATCAAAAAAAAAAAGAGGGATTTGAGGAAAGTGCAATAAAATGAAAAGGAAAGAAAGCGAAAGAAAGGAAAGGAATAACAAAGAAAGTATAGAAAGAAAGAAAAAAAAAAAGGAAATTTTCACATGACATTTTGTCAATGATAAAGGACACCAATTTATATGCAATCTTACATCATTCTTGTTGTCGTTTTTTTTCTTTACGTTTAGTAAAAAAAAAAGATTGCACTCGGAAAAAAGTGAACTTCAATACGTACTTTATGAAATCCCTATTTGTGTTGTTGTTTTTCTGTAAAAGATGAATCATCTTTAAAACTCTCCTTCTCTATTAACTTTCTTTTTGCTAATTTTTTTTTTTTTTTCTATTGTATTTTCTCTCTCTTTGTTTTTTTTTAATCTTTTCATTTTCACTTTTTTTTTCTTCATTAAACTTATAAAAAAGTTTCATTGCTTTACAATTTTTTAAATTAAGACTCAAAAGAGACTCTTTTTTTCTTTCCTTTTCTTTTTTTTTCTTTTTCCATTTCATCATTTTATTTCATTTTTAGTCCCCCTAATTTGAAGAATACATTATGATATCTGTACTTTTTTTACATTTCCTCTACTTTTTTTTTCTTTTTTTTTTTTCTGAACTTTCTCTCTTTTTTTGGGGGGGGTTTATTAGTTTTTTCTTTTTTTTCTTTTTTTACCTTTCGGTTTTATTTACTTCTATTTGTATTGCATTCCTATTTTCGCGGGGAGTACTTTGTTGAGAAAAGTTCATTATGATAACAATGATGATTAAAAAAAAAATCAAAGCATCAAAAGAAGAAAAACAAAACAAAACAGAAAAAACTTGTATTATTTACAAATACAAAATTAAAATAAAGTTATCAAAATAAAGAAAAACTCTCTCATCATTCTTTTTTGGGGTTTCTTTTTTTTTTTTTTATATTTAAAATTTCGAGCATTCCCTTTCTTTTTTCTTTCTCTGTTCTAAATTTTCTTTTTGTTTATCTGTTTTTTATTCTTTTTTTTTTGTTTTTGTAGTTTAAATTGTTTTATTTCCGAATTTGTTTTGCACTCTTTTACATTTTTTTTTGTCGTATTTCTTTCTTTTTGTGTGTACTTTGTGTTTTCATTTGTTTTGTTTATATTAAAAATATAAACGTGTATCAAATTTATATTAGAAATAACAAGTGCTGAAAAAACTAAAGGAAAACGAACAAAATACAAAAAATAAAAAAAGAAATAAAATAAAACACATAAAACAGAGAAAACTAAAAAAGAGCGCACCGCACCCCATGCAACGCGTGGTTGAAGAGAAAGTGCCAAAAAAGAAATGCACGAAAAAAAGCAAAACAAAACAACAAAAAAGAGGGAAATCATTGAAAGTCCATAAATAATTAACAACAACAACAACAACAAAAAAGATTTGGTACAAAAACTCCATTTGGAGAATAAGTACAAAGACGCCCCGTCACAAGTCATTTCACAAACACAAAAACAAAAAATTGAATAAAAGAAAAGCATTTTCATTTAATCTCTTTGATTTCATTAGATTTTTTTTTTTTTCTCTCTGTTTAATACAACAAAAACAAAAAAAGAAATAAGACATCTTTTTTCCTTTTCTGTTTTTTTAAATATATATATATATATATATATATATATATATATATACACAAATAGATATAAGTATATATATAAAAAAGGGGTAAAAAAGAAAGGAGGGGAAAACTCGCAACAACAACAACAACAAAAAAAAAAACATCCTTTTTGCTTCATTTTACACTTTTTTTTTAAATTTATTTAAACGCACACAAATACAAACAATAAATATGTGAATGCAAATACAAAACAAAAAAAAAAAAGAAAAAGAAAAGAAAATTGTAAATGGAGGGATGAAAATATCGCACTTCCAATAATTTACCTTTTTTTATTTCTCTTTCGTTTCTGTTGAAGAAATCATTTCTATTTTTATTGGAGTGAAAAAAACAAACAACGGAAAAGTAAGTGACGAAAAAAGTAAAATAAAAACGCAAAAAAAAAAACAATTTCTATTTTTCTTTGACACAAAAACAAACAATAATTAAAATAATTTAAGTAATATATAAATATATAAATAAAGTAAAAATGAAACAAAAAAAAAAAAACGCAACAAAAGCAAAACAAAACAGCACAAAAATAAATAAAAAGAGGAAAAAAAAAAAAGATGATAATTCTGTCAGACGCAATTGTCGGAGAAGTTTTACACACACAAAACGCACATTACACACACACTTCTTCCAATCACACACACAAAAATATATAAATATATTTCAACAATAATAATAAAAAGGCATTTATGAATACATAAATGTAAGAAAGAAAAGAAAAGAGATAATAATAATAATAATAAAAACATTTAATGAAAAGGACAAATAGGAAAGAGATGAAAAACACGAGAAGACAAAACAAAAAGAAAAAAAAAAAGAGAAATAATAATAATGATAAAAATGCAACGAAAGAAAAGGAAGAAGAAAAAAAAAAAGATAAGGAAAAAAAGAAAAAAAAGGGTAATGAAAAGGGAAATAAACCCTCTCTCCCTCAAAAGTGGAAAAAAAAAAACTTTAAACAAAGAAATATATTTAAAAAAAAAAGCAAAAAAAATTCATAACAAAAAAACGAATAAAGTTTTTCTTTTCTTTTTTGTATGGATTTATTTTTGGCTTTTTTTTTTCTTTTTTGTTTTTGTTTCCATTTTTTTCTTTTTAATTCCATTTGTACAGACGTCTAACAGTTTGAAAAGCGCACACAAAAATAACAAAAGAGTGAAAACAAAAACAAAAACAAAATGAAACATTCACAAATATGTAAATAAATATTTGCAAAAAAAAAAAAAAAAGAAATGAAAGAAAAGAAATTTCAAAAAGTAAAGAAAATACGAAAAAAAAACACCAAAAATTCCCTTTTTTTTCGCTTTGTTTGAAAGTTTTACATTTTTTTTTTTTTTCTGTCAAAACATTTCATTCTTTAAGAAAAAATAAATAAATAAATAAATAAAAAAACTTCTCTTTTCTCTTTCATTTCATTTCATTTCGTTTCTTTTTTCTTTTCGTAACGCAAATTTGTAAACGAAAAAGTTTCCTCATAACATTCATTTTTGTTCCCTTTCTCATTGTTTTCTTCTTTTTTTTTTTTTTTTGTGGTTTATTTTTTCCTTTTCTTTGAAATGTTATTTCAAAAAAAAAAAAATTCCCACAAAGACGACAAAACACAAAATCCAAATAAAAAAACGCAAATAATACAAAAAGAGAGAAAAAAAAAAAAAAACAGAAAAGGAAAAAAAAAAAAAAGTACAAATATTCGCGTCAAAGCGAAAAGAAAAAGAAAACCAAACAAAATTACACACAAATTACAATAAAACGATTTTTTTTTTAAAAAAAGTACAAACGGAAACACACACAAAATATAAATACAAAAAAAAATGTTACTTTTTTGTTTCATTACTTTTCAATTTTTTTCGTTTTGCTTTGTTTTCTATACACGAAAAAGTGAACATTTTTTCTTTTCTCGATTTCCTCATTTTACATTTCATTCAAAACACATTTTCGTTTTAAAAGTAAACAAACAATTTTTTAAAAAAGTTACAGATTGTATTGAATGGAATTCCAATTAACGGTTTTATGTGTGATGGAAAAGAAAGAAATAATTCAAATCGAAACGCATCACAAACAAACAATAACTCTTTAGAAAGACAAAAACCGCATTTGTATGTTTCAAAAATTCAAAAAAAAAAGATAATGAAAAAAGTGAAAAATGAAAGAGAAGTAGTTTAACTCAGAATTTAGAAATTATATATATATATATATATTCAAAATATAAATATAAAAATTTATACTTATAAAATAGAAATACATACAAAAACCAAAACAGTTAAAAAAAAAAGGATAATGAAAAGTCATTTTTGGTATTAAAAATAATAATAATTTCCAAAATGTGATATCATAACTGTTTTATTTTTTGCCTTTTCTTTTTTGGTTTGACGGCAAACTTTTTTCTTCTCTTTTTTTTTGTTCACTTTTCATTGAAAAATCTTCTTTTTTTGTTGTTGTTTCTCTTTTTTCTTTTTTAATGAAATGTGTTTATTTTCTTTTCGGATATATATAAAAAAAAAATCATATTTTTCATTTTTTGTGTGTATTTCAAATCCATTTAGTGTGTTTTACTTTTTTTTTTTTTTCGTTTCCTCTTTTTTTTTTTTTTTTTGCTTTTCGTGTGTGTGCGTTTAATGATTCTCTTTTTTCTTCACTTTTTTTTTCCCTTTTTCTTTTCTTTTTTCTTTTTTAGTAAACTCAAACAAAACTAAAAGTACAAAGTGATAATCATAAAACAACAAAAATGAGAGAACGTTTGTATTCACTTTTTATGTTCTAAGAGACAAAAAATTAAAAATAAAAATAATAATAATAATATTCTTCTTTTTAAAAAAGACAAATGAAACGTAAAGAAACAAAAACAAAAAACGGTAACAATAAAAACTTCTCTCACTTTTAAAAAGCGAATAACAGAGAGAAAAGAAAAAATGAGTAAAAAAGGGGATAATTTTCAAAAAAAAACACAAAAAAAGAATCCATATTTTATGGGAATACTTTTTTAACATTGTGTTTAAATAATGACTTCCATCTTTTTGTTGTTTTTAATATAAATTAAAATACATATATATATATATATATATATAAATTAAGTATGTCACTTCTTTTATTGATTATACCGCCCCCCTTTTTTATTTCATTTTTTTCAACGAAGAATGAAGAAAAATGCTTTCTTCTATTTTCATCGGATTGTCTTCTTTTTTGCTACTTTTTTTTAAAATAATGTTTCGTGTTTCATATGTCTTTTATTATTATTATTATTATTTCTTTTTTATCTTAATTCCCTTTTTTCACTTTAAATCTTTTTTCATCTCTCATGTAATGATAAAATTGATTGCGCAATTGTCTTCTTTTACATATTTCTCTTTCATTTCGTCAAATCGGTTCAAATTCACTTTTCTTTACTGAAACTTCTTTTCTCTTTTCTTTTTATATATATATAAAAAAAAATTTCTTTTTGTGTGCGATTTGTCGGTTTCATTTTATTCAAAAAGGAAAAATAATAGTAATAATTGTGTGAACGGTCGTGTTTTTGTGTGTATTCGCGTTTTGTGTCATTAACTTTGGGATTTTTTTTTTTCTTTTGTTCTTTGAAATGCAATTGTGTGAACAAAACAATAAAAACAAAAAATGTCATTTTTTTGTGAGAAATGTAACGATTTCCTTTTTCCTCTTTTTGTATTTCGCGCTGTTTTTTTTTTTTTCTTCCTTTTTTGAATTATTATTTAAATAAAAACTTTTTCTTTTTTCTTTTTGCATTTCAAAAATTAAAATTCCTTCTTTCTCTTTTTTTCATCCTTTTCTTTCTTTTTTCTTAACGAGAAGAAAAAAAAAAGTTCATTTCCTATTTTTGTTTTTCTGTTTTTGTTTCCAATTCGTAAATTAATGGGAAACGTCTGAAAATCTCTAATTCTCTTTCACATTTTTTTTCCTTTTTTTTTTTTTTCCTTCATTTTTTTTAATCTCCTTTTTTTTTTTTCTCTCTTTTCTTTTTCACTTCAAAAATGCCTCTTTGACAATTAATAACAACAAAAAGACACACACAAAAAAAGAGAAGAACTTTTTTTTTGTTGTTGTTGTTGTCAAAAATATTTTTTTTTCTTTCTTATTTTCTTATTTTCTCCTTTTTTTTTTTTTTCAACAAAAATTTATATAAATATATAAAAATAACACTTCCGTTTAAACGAGAGCCAAAAAAAACAACAACAAGAAGAACAACGAGAAACAACAAATATGAACACACACACATCAACAACAAAAAAAAAGATGTTTGTGCTTTCACACGCATTTCATCCTTTTCTTTTTTCTTTTTTTGTTCGCATTTGTTTGTTTTTCGTCGATATATTTAAAACTCTTTTCTCCTTTTTTCTTTTTCTTTTCTTTTCTTTAACTTTTTTTTTACTCCTTTTTTTTCTTTCTTTTTATATAAATTCCTTCAATGTGTTGTAAACGGTCCTCTTTTTTTTTTTCCTTTACTTTTCTCTTTTCTTTCATTTCTTTGTCAATAATTTTTCCGTATTTTCTTCTTTGTTTTGTTTGTTTTTGTGTGTGTTTATATTTCTTTGCAACGAAACACGCAAAATGCGGTTAAATTTAGCAAAAAAAAAAATTACTTCTTTTTTTATTATTATTATTTCTTTTTTTTTTTTTTTCATTACACAAAAACAAAAGAAACACATTTTCACCGCTTTTTTTCCTTTTTTTTGGATGAAACAGAGAAAATCAATAAAGTTCTCTCTTTTTTTCTTTTCTTTTTTTCATATATATATTTCCTTTTTATTAACTTTTAAATATTTCTTTTTTTTTCTCCTGTGGACAAAAAGAGAATTGGAGAGAGGGAGAGAAAGAAAGAGCGATACACAAACAAAGCGATATATAAATATTTATATATTATGTCTTGACTTTTCCGTTTTTCTCTCTCTTCCGCTCTCCTTTCCTTTCCTTTCTTTTCATTTACGTGTCCGTTTTTTTTTTTTCTTTTCTTTTCAAAGTTGATACCTTCAAGATTTACAGAATGGTGTTGTACATTTGCACATACACTCCATTCATTTGTTTTCTTTTTTTTCTTTGAGGAGGGGGGAGAATTAATTTTACTTCTTTTATGAAGTTCATATTCTATTTTTCTCCTTTTCTCCTTTTTTTGTTGTTCTTTTTTTTTCTTTTTTCTTTTTTTAGGAGAGGGGGAAAAGGGAGAGGAAAAGTTCCGTACATCATTTTAAAACCTTTTCTTTTTCTTACTTTTTCATCCATTCGTGCTTTATATACATACAAATACTTACATATATATATATATATATATATATATAAGTGTAAATGTAAATGATTTTCCCTCTTTTGCACTTCTCTGTCTCTCACTCCTTCTCTATTTACTCAACATATCCGTTTCTCTTTCTCCCTTTTCCTTCTTTCTTTGTAATATATATATATATATAAATATAAATATAAATATAAATGATATATCTATATATCTATATACCCCCCTCCCTTCCCAGACCTTCTTCCTTTTCTTTCCTTTTCGTGTTTCTTTCGTCCGTGTTCGTTATCCCTCCAAACCCCCTCCGAACATGCCGCGCACGTTTCCTGTTGGTCCGCCAAAGGCGCCCGTGTTTCCGCCCATTCGTCCCCTTCCGCTCATTTGGTACGCGTAACCGCCGACGCGTGGGCGGCTGTTCCCGTTTCCGCCCGACGCGTAATGATTGGGCGGCCGAAACCCGCCGCGATTTGGAAACCCCCCGAAACCGCCGCGATTTGGAAATCCGCCGCGGCTTTGAAACCCGCCGCGTCCGTTACCCGCGGCGTGTGTGGGGTTGGCGTTTCCCGGCCGCTTCGCGAGTTCGCGCACCTCCGGAATGATCCCCTGATTTGTCTCATGCAAGAGGGGAATGAGGTCGTCGACGATGTTGCGGTTCTTCTCGTTGAAGAAGGAGACGGCGACGCCCATCTTCCCCGCCCGCCCGGTGCGGCCGATGCGGTGCACGTAGTCGTCGATGTTACTCGGCAAGTCGTACTGCACGACGAGGCCGACGTTTGGGATGTCCAACCCGCGCGAGGCGACGTCGGTGGCGACGAGGACGTGGCAGTTGCCCGACTTGAAGAGGTTCAGCGCCTCCTCCCGCTCGCGCTGCACGCGGTCGCCGTGGATCGACGCGCACAGGATGCGGTGGCCGCGGATGAAGCGCTCGAGGTAGTCCGCGTCGCGCTTCTTCTCGACAAAGACGAGGATGAGCTTTCCCTCGTTCTCGCGCAGGATGGCGAGGAGCCGCTCGCGCTTGTCGCCGTCGTCGACCCAACGCACGTCCTGCGTGATGTTCTCCGTCGTCGACCCGACGCGGCCGACCTGCAGGAAGTAGTGGCGGTACAGAAACTCCCGCGCGAGCTGCTGAATCTCCGTCGGGAACGTCGCGGAGTACAGCAGCGTCTGCCGCTGCCCGGCGCGCGGCATGTCGCTCTCCTGCCCTTGCACAATCGTGCGGATCTGCGGCTCGAAGCCCATGTCGAGCATGCGGTCCGCCTCGTCGAGGACGAGGAAGCGGATCGCGCCGAAGGTGACGTAGCCGCGGGTGTACATATCCCACAGGCGGCCGGGCGTCGCGACGAGAAGGCCGCAGCCGCGCGTCAGCTCATGCACCTGATGCCGCGGGTCGGCGCCGCCGTAGACGACGACGCAGCGAATGCCCGTTCGGTACGTGAACTTACGGCCCTCCTCGTAGATCTGAATCGACAGCTCGCGCGTTGGGGCCAGCACGAGGGCGGCGGGGGAGGCGCGGTTGTTCTGCTGGAAGCCGCGATTGCCGCTTGTGTGGTTCGCGATCATGTAGTGGATGGCGGGGATGAGGTAGGCCGCCGTCTTCCCCGACCCCGTCTGCGCGCACGCCATGAGGTCGCGCCCGTTGACGGCCACGGCGATGCCGTACTTCTGCACCGGCGTCGGCTTCTGGTAGCGGCAGCGCGAGACGTTCTCCTGCAGCGCGGGGACGAGCGCCATGGCGGCGAAGGACTCCGCCGGCTCCACGTCGTTCGGGGTGAGGTGGACCTTGATCGCCTCGTACTGGTCGAAGTTGATGCCGGGGGTGTGCTCCTTGAAGATCTCCTCCTCCGGCTTCTCGTCGCGGTGGTAGGCGAAGGCCGCGGCGCCGCTCGGGTGGTGCGTGTGTTCGTAACTCGACGGGCGTCCGCCGAAACCGCCGTCGTGCGCGCCGTACGCGCCGCGGTATCCGCCGCCCCGACCGCCGCGGACGTAACCGCCGTCGAAGCCGTCGCGGCCACGGGGTTGGTAGCTGTTGTAGCTGCTGTACCCGCCCGGGGCGGAGGTGGAGGCGTAGTCCGATTGGCGCCCCCAAGGACTGGCGTGGGGGTTGAAGCTCTGCCCGTGTTGGGCGTATCCCATGTTGTTGTTCATTGTTACAACCGCACAAGGGGGTAAAACACAAATATTTTTTTTTTAAAAGTTGCGGAAACACACTATGTGGGTGGGTATAAATAAATAAATAAATAAATAAATATATATATATATATGTACATAGGGAGAGGGAGACAAAGAACGAAAAACAGAAAGAGAGAGAGAGAGAGAGTGAGAGTGAGCATATCGTGCACCAAAGATCCATTTACACACATACAACAAACAATAAAGGTAAACAATACATCCAAAACCATCCATACAAAACGAGAAACACAGGAAGAAGTTCTACTTCCTTGAATCAGGAAATGTAGTGGATAAAGTCATCAAAAAGGAAAATAAATAAATAAATAAATAAATAAATAAATAAGCAGTAAAAGCAAAACACATACACAAAAAAGGTAATAAACAACAGCACCAAAGCGAGCAAAATATATATATATATATAAAAGCACCCCTTTCATTTTGGACAGAAGGATGTTTTTTTTCTTTTTTTGTGTTGCGTTGTTTTCTTCAAAAAGTAAGGATGACAAAATTTTTTTTTTTGACAAAAGATAAGAATGACTAACTCTCTTTCTTTCCTTGGAACTTACTCATCCTCATGGGTCGATAAATATATATATATATATATATTGATTGTTTGAAAATAAAATACAGTCATTTCACAGATATATATATATATATATATATATATATATCCATTTATTTGTATGCACATACATACATACATACATACATGTGAACGTGTGTTGGTTTTTCCTCTTTGGTACGTCCCATTTCGTCTCGTCCTGCGACCGTTTGTTTCCCTTCCCTCAAATGTTTATACGCCCCACACGTAGGAGTTCCGCAATTTGTTCCACCCGTCGACGATGATCCTCATCGCGCTGGCGTTCCGCCTCACTTTCAAAGAACGCCACCAAACGGCGCCGCACCTCATTTCGCCGTCCACTGCACGTCCCTTTTTGCGCCGCGCGGTGGTTTGGCGTTTGGGCGTTACAAACCGACTCCCGCAACGCGCATCGCAACATGTGCATCCAATCCGACAGCTCCATCACCGCCAGTGCCTCCCGCCGCCGCCGCTCCGTTTCTTGGAGCTGCGTGCCTTTCAACCGCCACGCGAAGGCCTCGCGCTGCGTGTCCAAACCCATTCGCCACGCCGATGTGACGGTTTGGCGCGCCGTCTCCTCCGCCTCGCCCAACGCGGCGGCGGCGAGACAGTAACACGTGGCCGCCACGTCCGCCACCGTGAGGCCGCGAAAAGGGCCGTCCACATGCACGCAAAGGAGCGCCGCACACAACAGAAGGGACTCCAAACTCAGCGCCATCACCTCCGCCCCCTCCGCCCCCTCTGCAGGGGAGGCGGAGGTGATGGCGGGCGACGGCGGGCGGCGCGGTTGAGGACGCCGCTCCCACACGGCCGCGTTCGGCTCCTCCCACCTTTGCCCTTCGTTGCCCGTCTCGAGGGCGGCGACGGCCTCCCGCAGGCGTTCCGCGCTCCGCCACGCGTCGAGGCGCCGCTCCCACTCCGCCGCACTCCGCACGCTGTCAAAGGCGACGCGCATCTCCGCCACGGCGTCGGCGAACCAACGCGACTCCCACGCCACACCCGACGCGCCGCGTTGGATGCGCAGGAAGGGGCGCAGCACGACGCGTCGAATGGAGGCATAGCGACGGTTGAAGAATCGCATGCGAAGGGCCAACACATCCGCAAAGGTCACCTCATCGCGCCAAAGCGATGCGAGGCCGGCGACGCGGCAGAGAATCCATGCGGCGTGCAGAGATTCCCGCGCGGCGGGCGATGCGCACTGCGCGAAGAACGCCACAGTCCCCCTCGACGACGAAGAGGAAGAGGAAGAGGACGCAGAGGAGGAGGGCAATGGCCAGAGCACACACGACTGCAGGGAGGGCTCCCAAAACGGTAAGCGCACCCCCGCATTGGGCGGGGCACACTCCATCGGCGCGCACACCAACAGAAAGAGTCTCGCATGCAAAATCGGACACGCCCGTGTGGTGGCATCAAGAAGCGCCTCCGCCTGCTGCTCGGATGGGGTGCGACAAAAGGCCGACAACGCGTCGGAGGGCCAAAGCAACGATAATTCACCGCCCCCTTCAAACGGTTCCACAGATGGGAACCAAGAGAGGGATGAGGAGGCCTTTGGTATTGCGGCGGCCATTGTTGGGGAGAGGGAACGTGTGGTTTGTGGTTTGGAGAATTCGCATGTGGGGTGTGACTGCGGTCGCAAAGAGGGCGGCGTGGGGCTTAAAGAGTGCGGCATAGGGCTCAATAAATCGGGTAATGGCTGCAGCGAGTTTGGGGTCGACTTCACGGAGCACGCTAGGAGGCTCACAAAGTTTTGTTTTGGATACACGAGTTTCGGGGTCTGCTCCAACTCCGCCGTCCTTGCGTGGATGCGATGGGGTTTGGATCTCGTCGAGTCCGTCATTGGGCCCCACGCACACGACCTCTGTTGGGTTCCGTCATCATTCCACTGCACCGAGTGTGTGGGGGTGCTACTCCAATGCGTGGATGGGCTATCCACGTGTGCGTTGGGGAGGAGAGATTGTGGGGGCGGGTACACCCAACGCGCCATGGCGCTCTCCGGCCGCTCCAACGGGTCCGCCGGGGAGAGAGGGGAGTTTTGGCGCATCGGGCCCCCACGCCATGTGTGTGGGGGCGAAGGCTCCGGGGGTTTGGGGGCGTCAAAGGCGCAGACAAACGCTCGCGTCATTGCCTCCTGCCACTCCGCCTCCGTCACCGCGTGCCCGGCGGCGTCTTTGTATGCGCGTCGGAACTCCGCCATCACCTCCTCCATGCGGAGCACATCGTTTGGGGTGTGGCGGAGAAACTGCTGCTGCAGTCGTAGTCGGCGCGACACGGCGCCATAGTCGATGGAATGGAAGGCGCGCCCGTTGCGTTTGGCGCACCGCTCCCGCAACACCTCCATCGGGTCACGGAGCGCCAAGGGGGGAGAGGAAAGCGACGAAAGGGAACGATTCGTCGCATGCGAGAGACTCCTTGTGTGGGAGGCGATTGGTGTGGGGAAATGGTTTCCCGCTTGTGGCGCACTCCACCGCTCCAACGGCTTCGAATGGGACGTCATGACACGCGTTGGGGTTTCGACTTCGGGGGTCTCATACTTCGCGGCGAGGGCGTCAAAGAGTTCACTCCAATGGTCCTTATAGGCAAAGAGGATGGCATCAATGTGGTTGAGTTGTTGGGGATTGTGACGCTCATAGTAACGCACAAGACGACGGCGGACCTCCTGCTCCTCCTCCGTCGGGTCAGTGGGAAGAGGCGAGTGAACTAAGTGGGACCACATGGAAAAAAAAAAAACAATACAAAACAAATAGAAAAAAAAAAGAAAAAGGAAAAGGCAGCCGCTATTGGACCCCTCAAAATAGTTAACAGATGTCACAAAATTCTAAAAATAAAAATAAAAAATAAAGAAAATAAAGGAAATCTTTCCTAAACTTCTACACTAATGCATTTTATTTTTGTAAATGTTGTTGTTAATGGGTGCGAGAGAAAGAAAGTGAAAAGAAGCAATCAATTGCGTTATTGAATCCTTATCCCAACAATTTCATCAACGGTGCATTTAAAGAACAAAGAGAAAACAAACAAAACAAAACAAAACAAAAAATACATTTCCTGAACAACAAGAGACCATTTTTTTCTTTTTCTTTCAAAGCAGACCCAGACTACATGCATATAAATATATATATATTTCTTCAATTTTGAACTTTTTTGCTTCTCTTGTACATACTCGAACATTCTTGCTCGGTGCGGATGTGCATCCAATGAGTGGGGTAACGGGCAAAACCAACAAAACCGATTCCTTTTCCTCATTTACTCTTTTATTCTCTTGATTTTGCTTCTTTTGCGGACATTGAAGGAAAGAGAAAAACTGAAGTTAACCACACTCACACACACACACACACACACAAACCAAGGATGGAAAACGAAGAAAACAAGAACAACAATAACAACAATAACAAAATGGTTTCCGAGACTCATTTTTTTTTCTTTTTTTTTTTCCTTTTTTTCTTTCCCTTTCTTTTTAGCGCCGTTTCACCTTTTTCCCGCTTCGGGTGAGCATTAAATCCTCCCGCAGTCGCTCCACCTCGGTGCGGTATGGCTCCCACAAATCCAGTAATTCATACTGCAGTGCCGAAAACACCGTTGGTTCCAAAGCGCGCAGTTTCTGGTAGTGTTCCTCGACCATTTGATACCCAATAGCAGGCACCACCACGGCGGGTTTCTCCGCCTCCTTCTTCTCCGCCGCTTTGGACTTCTTCGACTCCATTGGCTTTTCCACCTCCCGCTTTTCACGCGGTTCGTATGTGATTTTAAACATCTCCTCCGTTGTCGGGTAACGCCCAATGACGGTGTGTGCAATTGCCACATACATCTTTGTTAGGAGATCTGCACCAATGAGGGGGGCGGGCTCCGCGCGTGTCGTTTCCGCAGCCCCGGCGAGTCCGCCTTGTCGGCGTTGGGGAAGTCTTTCGTGCGGCCCCCACCCGCGAGCGACGGCGCGCGCGAAGAATCTCGCCGCGTTGTGAAACTCCTTTTCCCGATACGCCCCTGTGGCGAGGATGAGCATGGCCTCCGTAATCGCCTCCGGCGCGCACGAGGCGTCCGCCGGCTGTCGCAATGCGGTCTCCACGAAGCGGTCGTAGTCGAGCAGCGCGGCGGCGACGTCTTCGCGGCGCGTGTTGGCCCGTTCCGCCGCGCGCCGCTCAAACGCCTTTGCGCGCTGCAGAAACGCCCGCGCCGCGCACCCGTCGTCGCCCGGCAGCCCGAGCAGGAGGGTGAGGTCGAGGATGGCGTGGTCGAGGCGGCGGAGCTTCGTCGCGTGCACCGCGGCCCGCCGGAGAAGCGTGGCGCGCCGCTCCGCCACGGACTGCCGCTGGTCGAGCGCCCGCGCCAACTCCGCCGCCTCCGCCGCGGCGTCGCCCATCATGGCGCACACGTCGGCCGCCCGCGTGTGGTACGCCGCCGCGCCGGGGCAGAGGCGCTGCAGGTGGCGCAAGTTCTCCAACGCGAGCGAAGCGTCGCGGACGGCCATCGCCGCCTCCACCGCGTCCTCGTAGGCGGCGACATACGCCGCATTCGACGCGGCCATCGCGTAGCACGCGGCGGGGCTCTCCGAGTCGGCGCGGGTCGACAAGGCGCGGCCGAGGCAGTAGTACGCGTGCGCCTCGCACAGCCCGCCGGGGTCCGACTCGGTGTCCATCAAATTCCCAAACCCGCGCGGCGCCGCTTTCATCCGCAGGAGGCGCCGCAGATGGCGCTCCGCCGCGTCCACGTCCCCCGCGCGGAGGGCGCACTCCCCGGCGTGCGCGAGAACCGCCACACTCGGCGGCTGCAGCGCGAGGTACTTGACGTACTCCGCGTGCGCCGTGGCCGGGGCGCCGAGCCGCTCGTGGCACGCCGCACGCATCGCGTACCCCCGCGGGGCGAGCGGATCCGCGCGAACGCTCAGGTCGAGCGCCTCCAGCGCGGCCGCGTCGTCGCCCTGCCGCATCGAGAGCTGCGCGGCGCGGCGGAGAATGTCGGCGGCGCGCGCGCCGTTTGGGGCGTCCCGCTGCAAGTGGTCGAGCGCGGCGCGGAGGAGGCGCTGGGCCTCGCGCGGACTTCCGCTCGCCTCCGCGGCGGACACGCACCACTGCAGGACGTCCCCGCGCGAGGCGGAGGCGGCGCGGGCGCTGCGCGTCGCGTAGGGAATCCCACTCGTGCCGCCGTAGCGATCGGAGAAGCGGTGGTAGGCGGGCTCGCGGCCACTTAGGACAACCGCACGGCGATAGTCCTCCACAAGACGACGACGAAACGAGGGGGAGTCGGGGGGATACAAAAGGGAAGGGGAACACGGCGAGTGCATCACAATACACACACACAAACACAAACACACACGGAAAGAACCTCTTCTAAACCAAAATACGAACAAGAACAATATATATATATATATATATATGGGTATGTATATAGTACGTTCAAATAAAACAAAAACAAAGAGGGAAACGTAAAAACTCCTCTAAATGGTATATTTGTACTGAAGGTGTCGTGTGCACCGAAGAAACACGTGCTAGTAATTCAATGCAGCAAAGGAACACTTCAGCGCAAAATCTTAATGACAAGGAAAAAAAAAAAGAAAAAAAAACATTTTTTTTTTTGAAGACATGATACATCATAACAAGAAAAAATAGATGCAATGAAAAAAGTTTTTTTTTTTTAAAGACGACAATTTTTATGCTGGGATACGAACACAAAAGAGAAGAGTAAAATAGAACAATAATGACAATAAAAACATGGTATTCAACAAAATAGAACTATAAATATACATATACACGCACATATATATATATATATATATATATGTATATGTCAATGCGTTGCATTTTTTTGAAATATGCGTACATGCTCGCCAAACAACAACAACAACACACAAAGAGACAAACAAACAAAAAAAGAACTACTGTAATAGTATATACAACATAAATACCGGACAGCGCTACTCTACATGCAATTCCCACGCATGGATTTCGTCTCCCTCGTTTCCCATCAAATCCAATACCTCCACATCCCCATCGAGCAGCACCGTTGTCGGCTTGGATTGCCTCGACACCTGTGACTCCTCTTGTGAAGGAGGCGACTGTGTCCACTCCGCCGAATCCATCGCCGCGGCGAAGGCCCCCAACGGCGGTTCAATGTTCGCGTCCTCATCGACGCACGCGTCCTCCATGCGGGTTATAATCCCGCGCGCCTCCCGCAGCCGTCGCCGCTCCATGGCGAGGACCTCCTCCGGCTGCAACAGTCCGAGACGCGGAATGAACCCGCCGGGGACGGCGTGTGTCTTCGCCTCCATATCACGCAACGTCCCGCACTTACACACCCCGCGCACCCACTCCCCACGCAGCAGTTGTTGACGGTGGGCGTCGCACCAAAGCCCGGGCCCCTCCCGAAACCCATTGGCCCAAAAGCCATCGTACCAATTCCCCGACGCCGTCCGCAAAAAGGCGCGGCCATTCAACAAACCCCCGCGAAACTCCCCGCGCACCACATCCCCGTTTGGGAGAAACAGTTTACCAAACCCGTGCCGCTCCCCGGCGGACCACTCCCCAACGTAGACCTCCCCATTGGCGTCCCAACCGGTGCCAAAGCCGTCGCGCTTGTCGGCGAACCACTCCCCCTCATACACACGCGTCCACTTTCCCGCTCCGTCCGGGCGCGTCCATAGCGTTCCCTCCCCTTCCCGCCGTCCGCCGCGGAATTCGCCGCGGTACAAGTGGCGCGGCCGCCGCCATTCGCCGAATCCGCCAAAGTGCCCGTCCTCCCACTGCCCCTCATAGGAAACGGTGCGGGCGGCGTCGAGAAAGATGCGGGGGCGGAGTCCATGCGTGCGGGCCTCCCCTTCCCGCGGCACGGCGCGACCTTTGCAGCGCAAACGAATGGCCTCTTCGCGTTCCTCCGCGGGGACGGTTCCCGCGAGGCGCGGCGGCGGCGTCTCGCGCAGCCGTTCACGCAGTCGAAGGAGCTTTTCCTCCGCCTCCGACAGAGGGGGGCCGCGGGTGGCGTGGTAGAGCGCCTCGGCCGCGGCGGCGCCGCCAATGAGCGCCTCTTGTCGCCGCAACGCGCGGAGAAGACGGCCGCGTTCGGACTCCAACACGATCGGACGCAACGCGCAGCGAAGGCGGCGGAAGAGTTGAAGGCTCTCCAAGGTGTCCATGGTGGAGACATACTGCAGCGATGTCACACAGCCAATCACGAAGGACGCCTCATGCCCGCAAACGAATTGTGACATAATGCGTGAAAACTTACACTCCATAAAGAAGGACTGACTGCGGCGGATGAGGGTGTGATGCGCGTCGGGGGCGTGTGCGTGTGCGGCGCGCTTCTCTCTGTACTCGAGGGAGTGAATAACGGCCGCGCCGAGAAGCGTCACACTCACGTTAATGCGACTTCCCTCCCGGAGGAGGTTACCACGAATCCCCTTCGCGCCAAGTCGGTCGGAGCCTTTCATGTGCACAAATGTCATGGTGCGCACGGTGCTGTGCGATCCCTCCGCCGTATCGGTGGTGGTGATCGTTAACTGCACAAACCCGTGCCAGCGCGCCATGCGCTCATAGGAGCGCTGAATGCGGTGCAGACTGCCGCGGTTCAGGTGCGTCACAAAGTCCTCCATTCGCGGCACAGCCACGGTGGTGAGGTTTGGTATCATGAGGCGACCCAATGCGTCCCGAAAGACGGAATACGCGGGAGGCTCCGTCGCGTCAGCTCCGTGTGTCTCCTCGCGCAGATTGTCCTCCACCGCGTCGCGATCCATCCCCCAGTAACGCATGAGGACATCCGCCGTATACGCGGACGATTGGGACTCTAAACGACGATACAACTCCGCCACCGTGTCGTGAATTAGTCCGGTTTCCTCCGCATCGCCGTAGAGGGTATAGGTTTTGCCGGTTTCCGTAAACCCAAAGACCACCGCGTTGCTACTCACGCCTTGCATGACAAGATCAACCATGGGAGCCCCAATCGCTTCATAAATAGACTTTTGTGTGGCGTTAGAGGGGAAAAAATAATCACAATCATACATGAGTCCCTCGGAAGATCCGGGGGAAAAGGCAATAAGCTTATCCTCGTCTGTGCGCAAGCTGACACGTATGTTCGCAACATCGTCGTTGGTGATGGGGCGCTCCCGCACAGCCACACGCAGTCGGTCAAATGCGGGAGAAGAAGAAGACGAACTCGTTTCCATCTCCTTACGCTTAAACACAGAAAGGAAAAGAAAGAAGAAAAAAAAAAATCGGACTTGCTCTTTGGGTGTGTGTAGTTTTTTTTTCTCTTTTTTTCTCTCTTATACCTTTTGTTTTACTTCGGTCCTCTGTGCTTTTTTTTTTCTTTTTTTTTTCTTTGTATCTTTCTTTTACCTCTTTTATTTGTTTTTGGCGCAATATAACAGCAACAAAAAAAAGTTCTTGTTTTAGGAGCGTTAATTGCGACAATCAATCAATAAACTGTTCACGAAAAAGAAAAAGAAAAAAAAAGAAGAAAAAAAAAGAAGAAAAAAAAAAGAACAACAATCCATATATTTTCCCTCCAACAGAAATCCGCATACATCAACGTACATTTGTGCGTATCGTATCCCTCCTTTTTGAAAAAAAAGAGATACATTGAACAACAACAACAAAACAAAAAGAAGTAAAAATGCGTCCCCGTTACTACTATTGGTCTTTCTCTTTTATTTAACTAAAACACAAAAAAGTAAATAAAAAAAAAAAGAAGTAAGACTTCAAGAAATCAGAGCGAAGTATAAGAAAACCTGCGTTGGCATCCCATGACGTGTGTCGTCCGTTCCCCCCCATTCTCACTTCTTCGGTTGGCTCTTTGGCACCGGCACGCGGTCCTTCTTCTCCGTCATAAAGAGCTGCACATGGCATGGGCTGCACATATACGGCGAGATGCGTCCATGCGCGCGGAAGGTGCGGCGCCGCATGCGGGCGGCTTGGTCCACCTGCACGTGCTTCAACACCATCTTATTGGGGTCCAAACCCTTCGCGAGGGCGTTGGCCTCGGCGTTCTTCAACAGCGAGAGCATCGCCGCCACCGACTTGCGCGGCCAGCGACCTTTGGTTTGGCCCCACTCCTTCGCCTGCGCGGTGCGGCCCGTCTTGCCATTGTAGCGTTTGAACGGAATGCAACGCGTCTTGGCGAGAACTTGGCGGTACAACTGCTGCGCCTTGCGAAGGGGCATGCCGTTGATCACATTCGCTGTCTCAAAGGTGTTCTTGTAGTGGCAGCGCAGATCGCTGATCTTTGCCTTGGCCGTCTTGGACGACACCTGCGGCTTACGGGAGTAGTGCACCATCGCTCTTCGCAGATTCCTACATGTAGAAGGGAAAACAAAAGGAAGAGGAAATAAAAAAGGGTAAAAATAACAATGCAAACAAAATAAACATACACACAAGTAGAAAAAGGGAATATAAAAGACAGTTCAAACAGCGGCATAGTTGAAAAAAGGAAAAGCTTTTTAAAAAATGAATATATATGGATAAATATAAATTAAATATATACATATATATATATATATATATATACTACACAAAAAAGGGCTTTAGAAGATTTCAACCGAATTCAAACAAAAAAAAAAAAAACAAAGCGGAAAAAAAGCACTCGTACATCGAGAGACGAAAGCAAAGTCAAGAAGGAAACACTAAACCCTTCCACTAACAAACGACACAACGCACAAACACACGCAATCCATAAAAAAAAAAGTATGAAACCGGCAGCTGAAAGGTACAGAGTTATCGTATTATCCAACAAACATAAACAGTAAACACACAACTTGATTTCCCGCCAGAGGCAAAAAGCATCCCGAATTTTATTCTTTTTTTAACAGCCAAAAAAAAAAAAACTGTATATATATATATATATTTCTAGCCCCTTTCCACTTCCTCGAGTTGAATATCATAATTTGAATTTTCGCTGAGTTGAATAATAAATAGTTGTGCTAAAACATATAAAGTCGTAGGTAAGAGAGTTTACATGAGAATCTCTAGTGTACCTCTTTCGTTTTGTCCGTTTCTAAAAAATGCTTCAACTAATGCAGAGCGAAACTACAAAGTTCAACAAACTACACTCTTTTTGTATCTGTGCATCTCTCATTCGCTCCTAATGTTGCTGCTTTAGCGAGTTTCACTTCTCTTGATTACAAATTAACTTTCATTTTCACTTCTCTCTATTCCCTTTTTTTGTTTTCATTTTCTTTTTGAACGCTTTTTTTTTTTTTTGGAATCCTCACAACTTGTACTTCCTGTAACGCGATGTAAAGAGCGTAAACGATCAAACCTGTATATATATATATATATATATATATATATACAGCTGTTTATTGTTTTTTCTTTTTCTTGTTTTACTTTCTTTGTTCTTATTTCTTTTTATTACACTTTATCCACTACGACCTATCATGCTCTTTATACGGGGAATCATTCGTGACGCGAAGGGTTGTAGACGAGGCACCAAAACAGGAGCTAACATAAGTGTAAAAGTGAGCTCCATTGGAACGAGGAGCTTATTGAGTAAAATGGAAATGCCTAGTGTGGCCCAAAACGATGGGTACTTCTTTCTTGAAGGTTCTGCACCATCCTCCTCGAGGATTTGCTTTTCCGCCTTCACGTTAAACCCGTAGGATCTCGCCATTCCAACAAGGTCAATATGCAGGAAGTAGAGTGAGAAAAAAATGATCGCCAACAGCACATTGTGAATGATGAGGTACAGGAGTAAACCTCCGCCTCCATATGCGGTGAGTTTTTGCTTGAGAGTGAGGTTTGCTGTGGATGTGGGAGGCTTTTGCTCATCATTTCCACCAGAGGGAGGAGTAGTAGAGGTGCCAGAGCCAACTGAACTCGCACTGTTGTTTGATTGGTTTGTATGACTATTCCCACTCTCTGCACCAGCTGCGCGGCGCAGAACGCGTCCTTCCGCATTGACGAAATAACCATTTCGACGATAGAAGACGGGAAATCGCGTCAGAAAACCATTTGGCACATCAAATGTCGTTTGGTGTGTGCGGAGTTCATGATAGTACGGTCTGTTGTGGTCGAGGGAGAAGTATTCCCGCCAAAGCACACGTGGGTCGAGTGGGTCGAGGGGTTTACCCTGGCCACCTGTTGCGGGAAAGCGCGGACTTGGATGGGCAACGCGGAGCGCCAAATCCACGGCGGGTAATGTCTGCGCCACACCCGCGCCGCCAACAACGGGCCCAGCGGAGACAAGGGAGCGAATACTAACGCCTCGTAAGAGCGGAGTCTGATAAACTCGACGCATACACAGAGCCATCCAGACCTGTAACAGATCAAAATGCAAAAACATATATATATATATATATATATTTAGAACGCAAAATAATTGAAAAAAGAGTCAAACAAAAAGAAAAAAAAAGGATAATTGTTGCGGTGACAAAACGACCAAAAGTAAAACGACTCAGGCTAAAGAGAAAAAACAAAAAAAAAAACGGTTTACAAAAGAGTTCAAAGAACACAAAAATAAAACACAAAAAACATTTTTCTTTTTTTTTTTTATGCGAAAAATGAAAAACAAAACAAAACAAAAAAAGAGTTTGTGCAGCTAGTGATGCTTCCGCCTTGCGTCATATATGACCCTGTCATTCAGTCACCTCAGTACCGTTTCCCCACTCCGTCTCTCTTTGAGGGAAAAAGGGGTTAGCAACTCTCATGTCCACTACGCAGCAATCATCTTAGCGCGCTGGGCGAGGAAGTCGGAGTGCTCATCCGTCGGGTCGCGCGAGGCCTCCGTCTCGGCCCAGAGATCTGGTGTGAGGAAGCCGTATGTC